>JAUTBV010121372.1:0-13062 GCA_032361325.1 Lepetodrilus fucensis
ATGCGTAATTAGTCTCAGATCGAAATTCGTGTGTCCATTATATAGGTCAATCAACCGTGATATTATGCCTTTAAATATGTTGACATTCTTTTTGTAGCGATGTCCAAATATCTATAGGTGGAGTTCAGGGACCCCTCTATTTGATCAATTTGCTTGAGTCGGCGATAGGGATATGGTTAAAGTTAAACACAGACATATTGATATGCATCTAGCAACTACATTATCAATTATTTTTGCGATGATAACTATTTTGTTGACAAAAATATCCATGCTTTTCCATCAGCTGTCCACCTGCTGTTCCATAAATTCCGATGGATAATGACCGTTCTGATTAAAACAGAACACCACGTAATAAAGTAATACGGAGTAATTACCGCAAAAACGGTCATGACAATTGAAGTATAGATGTCTGTGGAATCATGAAATTATTAAATACATTTTGCAACTGAGATTCAGCCACATTTAGTAATGAAAATGACGGGGCCCCTGACCTCCACCTTTGTTCGACCCTTTCGTGAAAGTTAGTTCTCGAGTAATGTCATCATATCTTTGTGTTTTCTATTATAGACTACATGCAAATCCATTATAATTATATGAAACCATTTCCTTAGCACCAAGTACATGGGGGGTCATTCTGACCTCATTGCTGGTTGTGTGACCGCTCGGACGATTGACCAATGGAAAGTTCTGAAGCTCTGGCAGACTAGTGTCGGATGTATGCTGGTAATATACGCCAAACCAACAAGATTTATTCATCCTACACCCATCCTCGAAAACCAAGGCCATTATGACTACATTAACCTCAGTGTATACAACTCCAGCAATTTCACTGCTAGCCATGAGGACTGGTAAGTCTGAGAAGTTACCCGTCCTCATACATGTTGGCCAGTGATCGATGATATACATCTTGAAAAACGAACAAAAGGTAACACGACACGAGGCCTCTTTTATCAAGGATAAAACGTTACTTGTACTAGCTGAAAATAACCGGACCTGCTCTATTTCGAACACTGCTAACCTCCATTAAATACGAAGGTTAGTGTAGTCATAATCGCCTTGGGTTTTCGAGGATGTCCTACATTTACCATACATGAACATGATGCACACATTCTCTTAGGAGTGTATTTTTTTTCTAAAATAAAGTTTTCGCTCTATTATATTTTTACTTGACCGAAGTAAATCAAAATTAATGAGATGATCTCAGACTTTACTTTTCTGTTAGTCGCCACACGATGCTAGTTTACTACTGCGTGGTTTGAAGACTTTGCCCATTCGGATGAAGAAACACAGTGAAAATGCCATGGCTGTAGCCAAGTATTTGGAGAACCATCCAAAGGTAAAACATGAAATATTTGAAAAGATTCTTCGATTTATTATTTCTTTTTATATCGAAACCGTGAATACAGACACAAAGATTATATGAATTTATATAATATACTTATATTGCAAGAAGGTGAAGTGTCCACCGTCATTGTTAAAGCGATTTTTAAAGACATTAATGCATTTTCGATTTTTATTTATTTTTGATCTTTTATTTTTTATTATTTTATTTTTAAATGTGGAATAAGCAATGTACTTGACAAGGACTATTATATCCCAAAGCAATGCTTTAGTAGGCCTATTATTGATAAACTATTCTCAAATTGTTATATATTTGTTTATGAAATAAATCTGAATTACTTTTTATGTGTGTATTGCATGTACATATTTATACTAATGACACATTGGTACATTAATTAAACATTTGGACCCAACAAGCGATAGCATAGGGCTATATACTTGATCCTGGATGTCCCCTAAAATATGCATGCGCAGTAGTATAACGCAAGGCATAGTTCCGGTTCCGAGTCGCATCGCTGCTTTGCAGGTGAACAGGGTGATGTATCCTGGCCTCCCCTCGCATCCTGGACACGACATCGCCGAGAAACAAATGATGGCTTTCGGGGGAATGATAATGGTTGACGTCAAGGGAGGAATCCAAGGCGGGAAAACAGTGGCGGAGGTATACATGTACGTGCGTAAAGGCGGCTCTCCACGTGCGACTTTTCTTGCGCTAGTAGGCCTACACTGTGCGACAGCGATTTTACACTGTAGGTCATGAGAAAATGTTTTATCGACAGTAACTTGCAGAAATATGTCGACATTTACTCGCACGTGGAGAGCCGCCTTAACCGGATAGTGCATATAGATCGAGAGTCCTATAGTCTTCTCTCTAACCATGGCCATAAACATACTTTTAATATGGATACGTTCAGAGGCCATCCCCCTAAAAAAAATGTACTAGTATTATATCAGCAGCAAAGGCTAGAGAATCTCTACGCATCTCTACCTACCTAAGTAGCGCAATGCTAAGGGGTTCAAATACCGTTCCGAGAGCCCGGTATTTTGTGGGTACGTTTTACACTAACTTTTGGAAATCCGCTTCAGGAATCTGGTATCATTCGTCTTTCAGGGGTAAAGATCGTATTACACTATACAGGGAAATCTCATATTACATGTATACTGTACAAGGGGTAAAATTGATATTAATTATTATACTGTACAGGGTATCAACAAGCTCATATTACACTGTACATGGGGGTAAAGCTCATATTACACTATGCAGGGGCCCCGGGGTAGCCTATGGGTCATATTACGCTGTAGGCCTACTGGGGGTAAAGCTCATACCAGTATTACAATGTACAGGGGGTAAAGCTCTTGACGTTGGCCGTGTCACTGGGTGGTGTAGAGAGCATAATAGAGCATCCCATGACGATGACTCACGGCTCTTACCTTCTGTCCCCGGAAGAGATCAAGCTCCATAGGATCACCGCAGGACAACTCAGAATCAGGTACGTGTCTATATATAGTATTGCAGGATTATGCAGATGTGCAGGATCATACATATAGCCTAGAGGTACATGATCATGTATAGAGGTACAGTAGACCTCACCGGGACCGGCTATTTCTGTCCGTTATACGAGTCCGTTATACACATATGCCGCAATTAGCGTTAGATGGGATCTGGGACTTCCTGAGATTCAGTCCGTTAGGTGAGTGTCCGGTTTATCCGAGGCCGGTATATGCGAGGTCTACTGCGAGTATACCCGCTTTCAAGATTATTTTCACACATCACGGCTTGTTAGTTTAGTGCAGAAAGAAACCCGCAACATCCGTAGCACTGAAGGTTGCAGTAAACCAGCAAGCACTGGCTGTGACTGACAGACTAAGGATGCTAACTGCATTGCCACAGTACTGACAGCGCATCCTATCACGATCGCTTCAGAAAGGTAACGTTCGTGAACATTGAGGCCAGGCTCCTGGGACGCCATGTAATTATTAATTAACCCGCTCTATGCTGAAGGCAACCGTAGATGACCTAATAGAGAGCAGTACCTGTGTTCAACCCAGCATGTCATCTTATGTTACTAGCATTGGCCTGGAGGATGCAGATGATTTGATCGCCGACTTAAAACAAGCTCTGGAGAAAGTGGTCTTGGAAGAATGAATGTTCCCAATGCTATCCTGTGACAGTGTCTATTGGACAACCATACTCGGACACCGCGATCGTTTCCGGAATTCTGCAACGGCAGCACATGGTGCTATTGGAAGACGCTCATCTTACGCGAATACATACATTATAGTATACTAATCTGAAGACACGCAGTGTATTTGTGCCAGGTATAGGTTGGAGAAGTATGACACACTCTGTAGGACGTTCAAGATAAATCGTATAATAAACAGAATTTACAAAATGTACAGCCTTCCAGTAATGATGGAATCATGAGGTCATGAGGTCATGAGGATGGTCAGCGATGCCTTGGCTTCAGTATTTGCACACACCCTCCATTTATCTTTCCTTATAACACAGGCACTTGAAACGGGCCAGTATTTAGTTTTAATAAAAACAAATTACATTTTTTTTAAATACATAAAATTAAAATAAATATATTATTTTATATACATGCACTAGTATATTGTATAGTTTTTGGTTAGATGTATGTGTACTGCAGTAGTGATAATATATTTGGTTTAAAGAAAAAAGTAAAATAGGAGCCCATCGATGACAATTATATAAAAAAAAAAATATCACTTTACAACCCTGGAAAAATATTTAAAAAATAACATTACTATCTTTATTTTATTATTTGAAACATTTTTTATTATTAAAACTATATAATGGCCCGCTTCAAGTGCCTGTGGTGAAACACAGGTCTGGTGTTTTTAAATGGTTACATAGACATACTAGTATACAGTAACCACAGTAATTCTTGAAGTGGTTTATCTTTTTTTATTTTTGCTCACCCACCTCCAATCAGTCAACATTCCTTGCAGAATTGTTTCGCTGGTGCAAGTGGTGACACTATTTTATCTTTCTCTCAGTACAAGGTACTCCATACATATACAACATAATATTTACATATGATATGGCACCTTCATATAACCAACAGGATACTATTCCACTTTGCTTTATGGTACTAAAGAAACTACTATAGCTAGGCTATAGTTATTTGATTCCATTGTTTACACATTTTTCTGTGATTATTTTATTTCAGTCTGTCGTGGAAAAAAAAAGAACAAAAAATATTATTTGATATTTTGGCCGGTCCAAGATAAACAAAATAAAAAATTAGAAATTATGAATGGTCGGTTGACAGAAAATAAATATAATTGTCAATACTTGTTATAAATGCCAGTAAAAATAAATTGTTCACAATAATAATAATTTTTAATTTCCAAAGTCGAAAAATCAGGTTCACAGATTCGTAAACTATGGAATCAAATAACTACGTATACATGGTATGAAACACAGAGGAATAGTAGTTCTATCGCATGGATTACATACATTGTACAAGTAATATATTACAATACAAATTAATGAGAAAGTATCGGTACATAAAGACATGTCACTTGCTTGTGACATGCAATCATACATTATATACTCAACAAAATTAATTAAGGGCCAGTAGTTTTTATGGACATACATTTTGCTCTCTTTTTTTAACCAACAAATAATAATTTCCAGGCTCCAGGAACTCAAGAACTTGCAGACACTTTGGAAAAAGAATTCCACCAGATTCCTCAAGCAGTTCCGAAATTTGATAGAAAGCTTCCTTACAAAATATATGCCATCCCATAATAATTTTTTTGAGTATATACATACACCCCACATACAATATTGAATATTGCACAGATAAATCTAATATAATCTAGATTCCATGGATATGCTTGACAGTTTGTATTCAATACTCTTATAATGTTATTACACCGGTAATTAATTTCAATACTAAAACAATGAAATAATATTTACATAATTGTATTCTACAATAACCTATAATCCCAATTTTGAACAAATGTCATGATATTATATTTATGAATATGAGATCCATTTAAATCAACACCCATGAAATAAAATGAATTAAGTAGATAGGCCTTAATATATATATACAATATATTATGTATTAGTTTAGAATTAATTCAAACCTACCTCCCCACCCCACCCCCACATTTCTTTTTATTAAAACATAACACTTTTTGTTTGTTCAGTGCTATTGAGTAGCTAGTCTAGATCCAACACATTACAAAAATAATAATAGTATTCTAATGAAAACAAACAACAACAAAGACTTTAAAATAAAAGCAACAAAACATATGTTTAATAAAAACAAAACAAAGAAACATAAAATACAGAAAAAAAAGAAGAAAAAATCCAATGAAAAAAAAAGAAAAAAAAAAGTCTATAACAATGTTTCTGAAGTTGAAAATAAAGACCTAATTATTAGTTTCAAAAACAGATTTTCTTTGTCACACTCCGCTCACACTTAGTTTTAACAAATGTATCACGTGCAACTGTTTCATACAAAACCATTTATGAACAACACATCCCACACAATACATTACTTAAATAAATGGTTGTTTGTACATTGGAATGATATACAATGTATTACACACAAGAAAATACCCTCCCATTACTGGTAGACGGAGAACCATGGTGAATAATTCCAAAGTTGTCAGATAACATCGTAAGTAGAATTCAGCTGCATGGTAATCTGGATGTGATTACAATCAGGTCCAAAAATTGTATACTTTCAGATTGTTTTATAATGACTGTGCCTTATCCAGCAGGGAGAGGGTAAAACACTGCTATGTAAATGGTTTGTACATCAATTTCAAAGATTCAATATATAAAATATAAATTAATAATACATGTACATACTTTTACATGATGTTATATTTTTTTAAATGAGGGTGAAAAAGAATTTCAGAGCATGTGATATTATTTTCGGCTCTGAATTATTTCAAGCTCAGTTTTGAAGGTCTTATTTCTTATAACAGATTAGATGTAATAAAACTGATTGAATTCATCAAAAAACCATTGATGACAAAGATTACATTTTTGGTGGTCTTTCACTACATCTTTCAACTTATTACATACGCTAACAGTCAATATTTACAACTAGTGCCATAGTTATTTTATTCCATGGTTTATGGATTTTGTTTGCAATCATTTTGGCTTTGCCGGGCAAAAATTAACAATAAATATAATTTGATATATAAATTTTGCCAGTTGGTTGGATCAAATATATATCTGTTTAAAGGCATAATATCACAGTTGATAGACCTGTATAATGGTGAGTGAGTGAGTGAGTGAATATGGAGTTTAACATCTTCATTCATTCACTCACTCACTCACTCACAGCAAACAAATTTTGATCTGAGACTAATTACGCTTGATTTTTTTTGTACTCTTGGCAGAATATAATAATAAAATAAAATATAATATAAAAAACTGAGAATTTATTTTTCGGTCAGTGGATCCTTAACCATCTCCATGCTGAATGCAACTAGAGATGCCATAAAGAGTAGTGACTGTACTTAATCCAGCAGGGAGAGGTTTAAACCAGGGAATCCAATGACTATGGCTGCAGTTTAACAAGTCTTGCATAAGAATCTTAGGAACTATTAAACTTCACAGTATATTCTGTTTCTTTACCGCCGACAGTTTCAGGGCATGTTGATTGTGTTTTGCTTCTCGATGTTTTGCTTGCACTTTGTGGAAATGTACTAAAAGTTCATCAAAGTCTATTTTTGCTACAAGAGTTCTCGCATCCAATTTCCTTGGTGGTGATCTGAAAAGAAAATATGCAAACATAAATTTATTGGTTGATCTTAAAAATATTCACTCCACAAATCCACAGAGAATCGAAGGTTGTAATATCAAGGGCTCACTACACCATAATAAGTTATTTCTATCTGTATATACGGTAAACAATATTGTAAGCGAGACCATAGCGGCTGCAAGTGGATGGATTTCTATTTATAGACATGCCCAGTTTACTGATTTTGGTGATGTAAGCGTCTAGGTGAAATGTGCATGGCTGTTGTCTTTTTTTTACGTACCTTATGTTGCATAGCGATATATTACCCGTGAACCATGCTGAACAACATAAGTCATCTCAGAAATTTAAGGATACGATTCTTTGTAATGTCATATTAAGATTTTCTCTGGAGTTTTCGTCAACTTAAAGTCTAGGCTTCTGTTTACCTATCACCGGAATTTCTATTTTTACATGATATTCCTCGAAATTCTAAAAATAGACATGACACACTTGCAGCCGCTATTAGTGGTAGGTGGATTTTATTTTTTTAAATTATTTATTTCTGTATTTAATTATATATTTTTAAAATTTGGATTTAGAGCCACTTTCAAAATTCTCTCTCTTATATCCCGACTTGTCAGGAGGAAACCTGTAAGACCCGTAGCGGTGAATGTTGCAGAAACCCTGCGAGTACTGGTTGGTACCAATACACCTGCATCCTGGTACTGACAAGACCAAGGATGATAACTGCATTGTCACTCTACAGTCAGTGTATCCTATCAATATCGCGTCAGAAAGGTAACTTTCGCGAACATTGATGCCAGGCCCCCGGGGCGGGATTTGAACCTGGAACCTGCAGCTTTTTACAATGTAAACAAATTTCCTGTAGATATATTATTAAATATTATTAGTTACCAGCGTGATTTCCGAGGTGTACGGGTTTTTACAAGCTGAAATTTCTACGAGAAATTTCAGCTAGTAAAAACCTGTACACCCCAGAAATCATGCTAGCAACGAATTTATCCAAAATCGTAATAGTTCTACACTATAAACGCACCGGATTTGTGAATATTCATTCCGAAATGTCTTTCTAACGTGAAAGTCAATGGGGTTGGCAATGGCGTCACAATCATTTATGTCTCATTATGAGGTCATAACTTATCAGTAGGCAAACTGGGGTGTAACACTTTTCACAGGACTCCTCTCAACCAATCAAATCACTAGAATCGACGCATCTTTTGGATAAATAATGATATTACATAACAACATCATAGTATTTAGGATGTTCATGTAGTTTTAGTTAGAAAAACCAGACTGACTCAGACAGCTTTCAGAACCCAAGATTACGAAACATTTTGAGTACGATTACAGTTAATTCCTCCATAAAGTAATAAAGTCTTATTTTATCTTAAGCTGAAGCTCAAATTTTATATGGGGATGTGTGAAAAAAAACTTTGTTGAGCATTGAAATTGTGTTTATAATTACCTGTAGTTGGAAGGCCTCTCGTTGTTTCTACAACTTTGTGAGAAATGCATCTTGCCACTGTTTTGAAGAGTTCCTGAAATAATACATCTTTATACATGTTATACATGAAGACGTGTTGGCAATACATCCTGATATATAAAACATAAATTTCACTACTCTCATAAAACAGATAATTAGTACATGCATGTAGCTTCCAATGACACATAAAACATAGTCTTGTCTCCTGTAGAATAGGAGCGCATTTGACATTATCCAATACAAGATTACTTTCTAAAATATAATAAATATATCGGACATCACCTAGAAAGTGGGATTAGTTGCACAAAACTCCACAACGTTCTGTATCTAAGCAACACCAGAATCCTGCTACACTAGAACAAGCTAGCATTACGAGAGTCTTTACCAGAGTCGTAACTTCATATACATGCATATAGCAAATTATTACTCTCTTACTCAAAGCACTACGATCTTTCTGCGAACCTAGGAACCAGATTGAAAATTCCAGTATGACTGACCTTTGTTGCGAATCGTCCGTCCTTATAGTGAGGTGTGAGATATCGCACCACGAGGTCGGCGACGCCCTTCAGCTCGGTGGAACTCTTCTGTATGCGGAGGGGCTGTGACTGTACATCCAAGCCCTGCATAGCATAGTCTTTGACCTCTGTCGGAGAGTCGGGGCTGGACAGGTCAAGGTCAAGCTTCAACTTCTTAGAGGACAGAGAGCTGTCGTCTTCAGACTGAAATATACACAAGTCTCGTCTCATTCGAAATGTGTGCTGTATTTAACCTTCTCCCTGGTGAATTAGGCACAGATACTCCTCTTTAGGGCATCTCTGGTTGCCTTTAACAGGGAGAGGGTTAAAGATATAAAGTTTTATCTTAATTTATTTTTGTCAAAGTTTTTTGTGTCATGTTAAAGATGGTTGATAAGATTTCGATTTTAAATACTTGACAACAAGATTTAATGTAATTTTAAAGGAAATTGATTACACATCTTTCAAGCAAACAATCAAAGTACGGTAGGTCTTTGTTTGGGACCAATGCACATAGCGCACAGTGGATGATTTTGCTTTAGTGCATGGATATCTGGGTAGAAACACATTTCACACAAGTCACAGATGTGTTTGGTCACTGTTGTTAGGTGCGGTTGATTGGATATTGTGTCGTATTCTATTGTATATTGAACAATATAAATACTAATTGTATATGTAATTACATCATTGTATTGCATTGTATGTTCTCTATGTCACTATAATGTGAATTTTGAGAATAAACTTATTTGATTTGATTTGTCACATGAACTGTTATCCAGGCTATTGTTATATTACTGATTCACTATCATTAACAAGCATAGAAAAACAAATGTATTATATAGCTGCATAGTTTCTGTTCTAATTTTTTTAAATTATCATGTCAGAATAAAGCTTTCAGGACTAGCTACTACTCCAGCGAGCCTTGAACATCTGGCCCCGAGATTACGAAACTTTTCTAAGTACGATTTCATACTCAACTCAGAATTTTGTTCATAAAACGTCATGTTTTTTTAGCATAGCACATGAGTTGAACACAAAAACGTACTGGACGAAATTGTAAATAATTGTCTCCATACATTGATTCTTACCGGGTGTCTCTTCTTGTTGTTTGCTTCCGATTTACTGGGCGACATACTGTCGGCAGTGCTGACATTCGACACTGTCCAACTGTTACTAACACTGCTAACTTTTTCTTTCTCCTGAGGCAGCGCGTACGCCTGGCTCTCAAAGAAGTACGCGATCTTGGGCACCACCAGGAGGTTGAGTTTATCTTTCACAGACGAGGTGGAGCTGTCCGCCTTGGCTTCGCTTCTCGAGAAAGCGTCGCTTAGCGTGGTTTTTAAACTGGGATATCGGAACTTATTGCACCCCGAGTCCAAGTCCTGCGTGCTGTCGACGACATTCACTCCCGTCAGGCGTTCCGACGCCAAGCTGCATGTTGACGTCGGCAACGAGTCTGAATTTGGCTGCTGCGACGTCGTTAATGACTTGTTAAACACTGATGCGCAGCTGGGATTAGCAGCAGTGGTAAACGTATGCGTGGAGTCTTTGGTTCCTGTGGGTAGGGGACTAGTACTGTCTGCGTCGGACGATTCGCTAGGCGACGCTGGATTTGCACTGGTGCTGGATTTCAAACAAGTGGCTTCGAGCGACGTGTGAAGCGTGGAGTCTTTTGTGAACTTTTTAATCTCCGACACAACCCTCATGATGTTAGCTTTGTAAACGTTCGCTATTCTGTTCGACTGGAACACGTCGTGTTCGGTCTGAAGTGCACAGCACCGTGGTTCATAGTCTCTAGCACTTATCCGACTCGAGTCTTCCTTATAGAATGCAACAAAGTTCTCGTACAGGGCTATCTCAATCATTTGGAAACAGTGTTCTCGAATCTGAAAGCCAACGAAATATATTGAATCAGTTCTGTCAATACATAAAGATTGATTGATTGAATTAATGCTTTACGTCACAGCAGGAATAGTTCAACCATATGCGACAACTAATGATAAGGAAATGAGCTTTTAGTGTCAATGCAGTTTTGTAATAACTAAGCATATTCTTACGGTGATGAAAAACACGAAGCAACTCGGAATAGTTGGGATGTCTGCCTGAGGAGGGTTTAAACTGGGAATCTATGGCGATCTACCACTGTGCTACTACCAACATGGATTCAGTGTGAGTGAGTCATTGTTTGGTGTCGCAGTGGAAATCTTTCACCAATATGTGACGAACATGGATATGTGACAATATGTGACAACAACATTACTTTTATAAGTTCCTAGTAATTAAGACCTGCAAGAAACTAAAGTAAGCATGAAAAACCATGCCAAAATATTAAAATGTAGAACACAGATAATATGAAAATGATAAGACAATGTGTAATTAAAGATTTTCATATAGATGTATTTCCTTTAAAAAGGATAAAACAAGGTGCCCAGGAACCTGGGGGATGAAGACTATTTTCACAAATATTACACATGGAGCAATAAATGGTATACAACACAAAACACTGTTATAAAATCTGATAGATGTACTTCCAGTGATGAGAATTAGCTGAAACAGCTGCGACCGCAGGTCATGGCCAGGTTAATGAGCAGCTAAAAATCCACGGAAGATCATCACCCTTGTATTTCCCCTTTTCACCTGTTCACATTAACTTCATTTTACTATATAAATGTTTTCCATTGTCAACGTGTCGTACCTTGACGGTGAGTTTTGGAATCTTCTGATTATCTGCATCTCTGAGAGGACAGTCCAGGGTAGGCCCCACAAAGCCTGAGTCAGACTTGGTCGTATCACCATCCTGAATAGCAAAGTAAAGGTCAGTTGGCTACAAAACGAGGAAATGTGGCAAATAGTACAAGGCTTTAACGGTAAGGATTATCTGTCTGCCATGGACAGGTATTATCCCCAGATAGGCAAGTGAATAGGCCAGATCAAAAGTCCTTTACCTACGGGGTCTTACATTTTTTAAGTAGAGCCCTGAATTAGAATATCAGAGTAATGACACAAATTACAACATTACTGTCAACAATGCAGTTCACCCGTTATCTTTTCATGAATTTATTGAGTGAGCGAGTGAATATGCAGTTTAACGTCACTGAAGGAATCTTTTACCCTTTTGAGACAACATGAATTTATTGAGTGAGTGAATATAGAGTTTAACGTCGCTGCGGGAATCTTTCACCCATTTGCGACGATGAATTTATTGAAAAAGCTTTACTGCAATATTTACCCCTCGTCTTTTTGAGAATTCTTTCCTAATCATCCTTGTTCGTTGTAGCTTTTCCTTCTCTTTGCGTTCTTCGCCATCACTATCGCTGTCTTGTCCCACTCCGCGTGCATAGTCTTCAGACTCCCTGCAGACAAACTCAATACATAGACTCAATCAATCAAGAAATAAGCAAGCAGAGTTTGTATCTCAACACGTCCTGGCTGCTAACACTGTCAACATGTTGAATACTATACAGGGAGTTGAGAAAGAAAATGAGAGCACACTGATTCATTGACCTGGGGCACTAATATAGTGCTATGAGTGAGCTTTCGAGCGTTGATTTGGCGCAAAATAAATGCACACATTATTATTATTATTATTATTATTATTATTATTATTATTGTTATTATTAATTATCATTATTTTTATTATTATCATTATTATTGTTATTATTAATTATCATTATTTTTATTATAGTTATTATTAATTATCACTATTTTTATTATAGTTATTATTAATTATCATAAATTATCATTATTATTATCAATTATCATTATTTTTATTATTATCATTATTATTGTTATTATTAATTATCATTATTTTTATTATAGTTATTATTAATTATCACTATTTTTATTATAGTTATTATTAATTATCATAAATTATCATTATTATTATCAATTATCATTATTTTTATTATTATCATTATTATTGTTATTATTAATTATCATTATTTTTATTATAGTTATTATTAAT
>JAUTBV010121383.1:0-53303 GCA_032361325.1 Lepetodrilus fucensis
GCATCCTATCAATATCGCGTCAGAAAGGTAACTTTCGCGAACATTGATGCCGGGCCCCCTGGGCGGGATTTGAACCTATATTATACAGGCACTAGTAGGCCTATTAACATGTTATCTAATTGGGAGATTTAGCTTTAGAACATAAAATAGGTATTGCGGTTATGCATATGAAAAATTACAAACAAAAGAAGGTGACTGATATATAGACTTTACCTGTATAAGTATCTATATGATTGGAACAACATCGTAATACATAAAGATAATTCAAGGGAGGTAACTTTGAATTGAAGTGTTTGGAGAAATAATTCTAGAGAGGTCTTCCTTATTGACTTCCAGCGAGAGATACCTGCGTGCGTTGAGTGACAGCTATACGGGGTTATTGAAATGAAGGCGGGAAGAGTGTTTTTCAACTGCTTTAGGCAGACAAAATAACAACCGAATATCGCGCAAATATTACTCAAACTCGACGTATCAAGAATTTGCCAGAAACCATTCAGTCAAAGCAACTCCGAGGATGTAATTAAAGGCGTCACAGAGCTGAAGGCGTATTTTTGACACTCGTAATTACAACCTCATTGGGAAAAAAAGTGTACCAAACTTGCACTATTTTCCTCTCAAAGAAGAACCGTGAAACCTTTCCAATGGCAGCTTTCGTACCTCGTGACTTTCTAGTAGCTTTTGCTAGTTTCTTGAGCTTTGGACTGCGGTACCCGAGGCTAACAGAAAACATGACTGAGATCTCCGTCAGTTGTGGGGTGTGGAAAGCCGAAAGGGGATGGGGCAGGATTATGTGAAGGTGGGAGGTGGGGGTGGGTGTCTACTGGGAGTGGAAATGAGAATCTTACGTATAGTAGTATGAACATCACCACAATTATGTCTTTTCTTTCTCTCTGCAACAGCTAATGGCGAAAGAGTTATCCAGATCGATGGCGAGATGTCAAGTGATATAAATGGTGTATACAGACATCAGTCGCAGAGGTGTTTCAACTGGATGACACAAACATTTAGCATCTTTAAAAGTCCTCGCCTTGGCATCTCCTCACCTTCATACGGACATCACATCACGCACGTCAGTCTGTTTTTGGACTCGTTGTGACTTTCACCTCAATAAATAGTGTCGTCTCCTTATGAATACTCGTGACACGTGCAGGCGTATACCTCCCAGACTAAAGGAGACCTTCCAGTGTAGAAGAGACATGACTTGCTTCTATTGCTTCCGTCAATTACGGTAAAGTTACTTTCTACAGCTACACCGCATTGTATTTTACGCAGGTCTGAAAGCTTTCGTGCTCTAAAAGCAACATCTAAGCCGCCTTGATTACGCTCTATTAGCTTTGTCCATTCGCAGGTGCAGGTGGTACGACCAGAACTACAAACTCCGAGCAGCGTCTTTTTTTAAAAGTTGCTATCCCTAGTAGCATTAACAGCACACCTCTGAGGTCCAATCTTAACACTTGATCTCCAGAAAGACAAACACTTCATTCTGGAGGGAAGTATGCTACGGGCGCACGTTAGTGCTGGTATTACATTATGAATACTATTTGAAGTCAAAAGGTGAAGGAATACTGAATTCTTTCATTGAAATCTCTATTCGTAAAGTCAAGACGATGAAGCTTGTCATCTCTTAACGTGTGCAATTTACTAGATATGTGTAGAATAAAGAAACGGGTATGCAATTTCAAATTTAATTTGTAACCTCTAGACGTTTAGCTTTAGGAGATATGTGAAGGGCAAAGTCGCACGAATATTACATGTTTTCTTATTGCATTAACTAATTACTAAAGCGAATCTTCCTGAACAATGAGGTGAAAGAGGACATACAGTTATCATATTTAATCAATAGGGCTACTACAGCTTACAACACACCATCGATATCTCTAGGGTATTACTATAGAATGCAAAAACGTGTAAATGTTTAAGAATATTATTAACTGGTTTTAAATTATTGGTCTTCTTCTTTTCAGTACTCCCTTTGAAAAGCGTGTAGAGCTATTGACGTCATGAGAATATTGCCCAGCAACCGATTTATTGAAATTTAATTCAAGTCGATACGACGTAACATTAAACTTTGTTCGTGTTTAGCCGCACTTGAACACACCTGTGCACGCACAAGGGAAATAATCGTGTCGGTGTGTCCTGTACAACAACTCAAACAGAATCTAGCAAACCTTCTTAGAAATATCACCTACTAGCATATGCCTATATTATTATTATTATTAATTTTGAGTAAGCCATGTCTTGAATGTCATTCATTTTTTAAATTCATGACAAGATTATATTAATGAAAATGGTAAGCTTAAAGACATTGCAATTAAGGTAGTTGTGGTTGCAAAGGGTGACTCACTAAACTACTCACCAAGTAAAGACTTCTTTCCCGGTTGTCGGCGAAGTCCTGGTAGATTTGCGTTCCTTCACGTCTTCCGTCTCTTCTGTTACCTGTAACAGAAGAAGAAGCATCTCCTGAAACCGCAGCACTAGTCTAGAAGACTGGACTGTCAAAGGGAAGCAACCGCGATTTCCCAACAAGAATTCCACCTGTGCGTGTTGGGCGGTAGGGCGGATGCCTAGGTAAATATGACAAGCAAGTTGCGTTTGAATTTAGCACCGCCGTAGCATGAACATATAATACATGGACTATTTTCCGTGTTTGATTGCTATATCCCGTGACGGCCTAAACATGCGATAGAGATTGTTGGCCACTTCGTGTCCGTCTCTCATCAGTGTGATTGCATAGGGTCGTCGGGTTCATAAAATCAGGTCCGACGTATATGAAGTTACCTTGTAGTGTACACGCGATGACAAAATGATGATGGGAAGAATACGCAGCTGTCATATTTACACACTCACGCATTTGATGGTGTGTGCCATAAGTGGATATGCTGCATGAGCAGTTAGCATTATTAATAACAATACTCAATATACATTCATAACTTATTGTTATCATCTAAATTCTTAGTAATAGCATTAGATACGATAATATATGGTGTATATAATAATAATAACATAATTTAAAGAAAATATATATAATAATAACAATATTAAGAAACCTTTCAAATACCGGTAGTTGGGTCTTTTCAAAGCATGCTTTCACTGTTTATGGCATGATGAAATCAGTTCTATGGTTGAAGTAGGGGCTAAACAATATACCATTTCCCATATCGTTTGGAAATCTCTGTACGTTAGTTGAAATGTGCCGACTGCACATACATGTACATATACAGTGTATTGAACTTACAGGGAGAAAGGTTTTCTGGAGCCTAGAGTAATTAACCCTTAGTCACCCTCTCGAAATTTGATGAGCAACACGAAAATGGAGATGGGAGTAGTTCCGATTCAGCTGCAGATTGTAGAAAGACGCCAAACATTTGGATACAGCAATACGCGTGTTGTATTCCTCTATGTAATAGCATATCATATGGCGGTGATAGAATGGTCAAAGTCTGGTCCCTTAAGCCTTATATGTAACAGGGTATCGTTTCTCGTTATACACTATGAGAACCATTGCAGTCTGGTAGCAGTTTTATGCATGTCGATCTAGCATATATATATATATATATATATATATATATATATATATATATATATATACGAGAGCGTTATGGTCTTTTAGTGAACACGAAGGCTTTTAGAAAGGATGCCTGTATGGTGATCCTTTCATAAGTAGGCTACTTTATTCATATATTTTACTATCCATCAATATTCGATTTATCTTGTGTGAAAATGGTTACTAAATATATGTGGATAATCCATGTAAACCTGTCTAGGGCAATGCCCATATATTAGTAGCCTATACACAAATGTCGTCTCGTAATAACATAATTCCATTCCTTCCGACCAGGCAGATTCTTACGCCCCTGTCGTACACAGAACTCACTGAAGCATTACTACGGTAATACAAGTACCCGTGTATAGATAAGATAGATGCAGAACATATATAGACATGAGTACCATTGAACAGGACACGAGGCATTGTTTGAACATTTTCTCGTGCAATCCTATTACTGTAAGAGTAAGCTGTGTGGTGTCTACTGTATGAGCCGCGAGTCGATATATACCATTACACATGTACCTGAATCTAATGGAATGCGGGTCACTGGTATTTGCACTAATTGTGAGATGGAGAATCTATTCCCTCGGGTATTGATTGCTATACAAATGACATAATCGACAAGGGTATATACCGCGACAGAAGCCCTTAAGTACGTAATGGTTTGGATGGATTCAACTATTTTCCAGAGAGTTGCCAGTGTGTCTTCAGATGCCAGGAACTAGCATGGCCAAATATTCCGACATTTCTTCATCCAACAGAACATGAATGGCCAGTGAATTCAATTCGCATCATCTACGTAACCGACACAGTGTAAATACGAAATTGTATGGTTACCAGCTCTCAACCAATGCAAACATATCATAGCTCAGCGGGTTATTACTGAGTAAACTCAGTTTGCTTTCTCCTCCTTTTTTCCTCCGTCGAGTCTGTCTATTGCCTGTGTTTGCAGATTGCAGTGTTCGCCATTGCATGCACTGCGTGTAAAAGTCGGCTGTTGAATTTGGAAGGCACTTGGTAAATAGTCAATCAATTCCAAAATGTATTCTGTGAATTATCGACGACTGATTTCCTCGCTTGAGTGACATTCCGTCCTCGCCCTGAGCTTCCACCAGTGTGCTCGGTCTCTCCGCAGACAATGTAGCAAGATTGATCCGGCAAAACTGTTACATAAAAGGACAACATGCCTGTAAATGAAGGCACCGTCTCGCAAAATGGGAAAACCAAAATCAATGGCAAGCATTTAGGCGAACATTACTTGTAAGTATAATCGAATTTCGCCGCCTGGCATTAGCGTCCGTATATGAATGCTAGATTGATTTCTCAACGGTTTTGGAAGCCGCCGAAGATGTGCAGAGAGCGAGCTGGCAGACAACTCTACAAAGAGAATCGAAGTTTGACAGAAATTGTGAACATCTTCGATTAGATTCGGCAAGGAAACTGTCATTAATTGACATATTAATACAATCTTGATGAACTTTTTGCCTGCTTTTATGTTTGGTTGTCAATCTGCCATGTACATTCAAAGCCAGGGCTGGCATGACGAAAATAATCACTTAGTTATGTTGTCACTCTCAGACCATGCCAAGCGCCACGAATTGCTTTCCATTTACCAGAGTGTCCTTCCTTCAGCGAGAAGAAAACCAACGTAGACAGTGCATGACACCGCCTATTTGAATGGTGCCGGTGGGACAAACTGGCTACGTCGAGATGTAAAGATAGGAGGGTATACGATGAAGGCTTCCTAAAGGTATAAGTGCCAGATGGAGGGGTTTGTAGGAACTATATATCTTAGGCTGTATGAATGAAGAGTGGTATGGATACATTCCTGAGTAGTACTAATCCAGAAATCTTGGACAAATACAGAATCGAGTTCCCGTGGAAAATGTGAAGACGTAGACCATTGTCCCTATTGAAAACGTACATGTGGACAAATGAATTTCAACCCTAATCAGAAGAACTAGACAGTGTGGACATATTGCTTACTGGAGAGGAACACTGCAGATTTTGGCAAGTTGAATCCGTTATAAATAGAATGAAGTTTTCACTGCTAGACTGACGACTTCAAGACATCTCCATCAGACAGACACAATCATACCCATTGGAAAACAGCCACATTTTTCGTAGATTTTATGGATAAACTAATACCACGGCAACCAAACTGGCAATGGACTCGCATGGGTATTTCGCTTTGGACCAATTCCACTCTGACAGTAATATTCATATGTTTTGCCTCTCTTGAAATAGTTCGTAATACGCACAGAATACAGAAGAACTGAACAACACCAGTCAGGTCTGAGCAATTGCCGATATGTTTAACTGGTTTAGGTCTACAGTGCAATGTTTAATTAACCTTATGCTCAATTATGCCAGATTTAATATTCTAATGAAATGAATACAACATTCTACGATAAAATGCTCACCTTCACAAAACAATGTGTCCACTGTGAGTCCAGTGGAGACTGACCTTGGTGTATATAAACATATTTCAAAGCGAACCTACATTTACATACCACGCGTAATGCTTAATTGCACGAAAGCCAAACATCCCGAGGACCAATCGGAGTGGCGCAAGGAAACCACAACTAGTCTCTGATTGGCCGAGGAGGCGTTTGATGAGGAGGTGTACTTGTTTGATGACTTTGTGGAGGAACCAGTTTCTACCTGGCGGTGGAGACTGGAGACACTCCGCTGAGCCAAGGACAGTGCACCAGACATCCGACCTTCCTAATTGCCATTTACACAGGACATTGTCTCTGGCGGGACTCCGATCATTGCTGCTAGCGAATACAGCTACAAATCTTATCAGATGTTCATCCCAGTGCAGACAATATCTGACATGTATGAGTAATAGTTGAATTTTAATGAATAACTCGCACGCACGTATACATACTAATTATATCTCTCTCTCTCTCTCTCTCTCTCTCTCTCTGTATCTCTTTCTCTCTCTCTCTCGTTCTTTATTTCTCTCTATTTCTCTCTTTCTCTCTCTCTCTATCACCCACACACACACGCACACACACATACATGCATGGATGCATACTCACAGGTATACAAACATGCAAATTCACCTCTTTTGTTTACCATCAAACCGGAAAAGTAGATTTCCTGTCAAATTATATTCCCCGTGATTTCCATCCATAGTAGATCTAGAGATACAGGCATATGTACATGGCAGTAGAGTTTAATAGCAAAGCGCAATTTTCACAGATGTCCAAACCTACAATTATTATTGGCAACCAGTTTGGAATTAGTGTCATCGGTTTACCAGTAATTGGCGTGGGATAAGCTGCTCTAAATCAACGTAGGCTACAGTAGTCAATAAATAATATTAAACGGTTCAAACGTACATCGACAAAGTGCTCTTTGAAGGTTCAGAAGCAATGACAATTATGAATACAGCCGATGTCACAGCATTAATAATTACAACCATTCAACGGGAGATATGATCATCCCGCCAACCAAGTTACCTGCCATTTTATGACGAATGTAAAGCGGTTAGAGAAATACGCGGACATCCAATTAACAAGACGAGGTCATTTGTTAACAGGACAGGAGTAGGTCTCCTTGTTGACGATCGTCATCTGTCATTCTACTGAGACGTGTACGAGAAGCTAGCTCTGTAGTAGACTATGTTCCGTCCTCTGATATTAACGATGACCTCCGCGCAACACGAGATGAAGACTCGCTGTCGTGAACATTGACCAGGTGTTCCAAGGGTCCTCTAGAGGACAACAGGTGGCTCTTCTCGATGATCTGTATCACGTGGTGTATATACGTCACAGAAGCACGTGCCATGTGACCAAAGAATTGGACATCTAGATTAAACATTAAACAGGAAAGTTATGATTATATAGAGGATACTGTTGATGATGAAGTTGTGACTTCATTGGCGCATGTCATCGTGTAGGGCTAGCATCATACATGTCACTGCAAGGCGAATGGCATTGTAGGGGCTAGGTAATGGAATACCGGAAGTGTGGCAAATATACTTTTTATATGGAACATGTTTCGGTTTCGCTTTCTTTATTGATTTAGGAAAGCTTCAAAACTTATATTTACACTATCGTACTGGTAACAATATTTTCGTTTCTTATTTGATTCTTCAACTCTTCTGAGATGGACACGTGGATCATGACCTTCCAGCGCCTTGAACGGCAGTTTGGGTTGTATGATCTCCAGGGACTGGAGAAAGGGAATAGCGGGCACACTGGTCCATTGACCGGGGCAATAATGTAGCGCTACAAGGATGTTTTCCAACGTGTATATGGGGACAATATATATGCGCACATTATATCACCGAGACAGCGTCGGTCTATTTCCGGTAGTGTTTGCAAACATAGGGTATTTTCCACACATTTCTTCCATCAATTATCCTACCAGGACACTATTGGATTACTTTCGGTATTGTTTACACCTTGCGCTTCTTGGTGGAAGTATCCTGCTGACCTGTCCGATAGAATAGTAATTAAGATTCATCAGTAGAGAAAAAAAGCGAACATTAGACTGGGCGAACCTACAGAGAACGTTTATGGCCTGGTTTGTGGATATAAACAATTGAAACTATGTTACGAATCAGCCTAGCAATAAATACAATTTGCAAACCATAACTTCTGCCACTTGTAGTCGTCTTGTGATGTACGCGCGACAGACAATACCGAGAATAACGATGTGTTTCAATGGGTTTCAGTATGAATTATGAGACACGTTTCAACTAGCGGCTATGACGGCATATCAATAAACATGCCAACTTGCCAAAACTTTTTAAAACTTTTTTTTTTACAGGTCATCTTTAATGACGAGAGGACGGACATTAATTGGGAGATGTAGGTTTCTGCCCAATGAAAAATGGAAGCAAATCAATTTGTCATAGCACATTGCCGCCAACAACGGAAGGGTAAAATAAACAAACACAAGACGCGGTTTACACTTTGGCACGGACAAGTCACACACCGATCTATCATAGGAACCCATGCCAAATTTCCTCTAACCTGCTGCACAAGGAACACGTGGATAATGTCAGGAATCTCCGCCAGATGCCGCCACTTGTGTCTGTCAAAACTGACATCGCCATGTTTGACGCGAGGGGGCGCTATAATCAGCATGGCGCAACTTCCGGCCAATTAGACGGCCATCACGCTGTCACCGTGGCAGCCTACTCCTATTACCCCCCGGTCGTTCATCATTCTAATAGTTACAGCGGTAAACCTGCCCAGATTTATAAAATCTTCATCTTCCAAGAAGGAGAGCTCGGCTGGGGTACGGCTCTAATTATTAGACCTCCTTGGCTTGATTTATGACAATCATAACCTAATCCTAACCAGGCGTGCCTACGTATTTTTACTATATAGACGTCCCCCACCAACAGTTTTTAACAGTACCTCTAGGGTTTTACGGCATAACTCACGTGGTCTGTTTCCCATTATTTATATATAAGCTAGAGAACGTTCAATGTTCGTTGCAAGATACTAATGTATGTCGTAAATTTTAGACATAATGGAACTAATATGGCTTGGCACCACGCTGATACGCTGTGTATGTTTGGGCGCCTAACGTTCCAAATGTGAAAAATGTATTTCTCAGTATACATAATGCCTGCTGAAAGGTACTACCACAGTAATGATAATCGTCAGGTCTAGTAACAAATATATATATATATAGGAGTTTCTCTGTCGCGCATCCTAATATTATATAGTTACTTGTCAGATACATGTACGTTTATTTTACTCTTTTCGTACATTACTTACGGAATTACACCAGACATGAATTCTGTTTTGATGCTAGCTAATTCCATCGGACATGACCACATCTATCGTAAGGGCATAAAGCTACAGTACGTGCTGTGACGTTCCTATAGTAGCATGCGTGTATTGGAACACAGTGGCGATGCATCGTAGACAAACATTTAGTCTGTGAGATATTGATCATAGAAAAGTATAGTCACTGCTAAAAGTCCCTTCTCCCGTGGTAAGGAAACTATTTGTACGTGCTCACCCAGACGAAGCTGAAGTCTCTGTTATGTTCAATTATCGAGATATTTTTTTTCTAAAACAAACTTCTATGGTACGCCATGGGAATTGTTGTTCTCTGTGACGGCTATGACACGGAACACCGCAAGTTCATCAGGCCTGTGTTGTTTTAGATCTATACATTCCTGACGCAAGATAACTTGAACTGTAACAGACAGAAATGGAAAACCAACTGTTCCAATGAGTCTGAGCTAGTACACTTGTGACTTGTCGCTTGATAGGTGTCATAGCAATATCATGGTCAGAGACATACCAATACCAATACCACGGTCAGATAATACTACCAATACCATGGTCAAACATACCAATATAATGGTCATAGTCATACCAATATCATGGTCAGAGACATACCAATACAATGGCATCGATATCATGGCCAGAGATATGCCAATACCATGCTCACATACCGATACCATGGTCAGAGACATACCAATACCAATGTCAGATACATACCAATAACATGGCCAGAGACATACCGATACCATAGTCAGATACCAGTACCATGGTGACAGACATGCCAATACCATGGCCAGAGACATACCAATATCATGGTCAAATACCAGTATCATGGTCAGAGACAGACCAATACCATGGTCAGAGACAGACCAATAACATGGCCAGAGACATACCGATGCCATGCTCAGAGACATACCAATACCATGGTCACATACCAGTACCATGGTCAGAGACATGCCAATACCCTGATCAGAGACATACCAATACCATGGTCAGAGACATGCCAATACCATGGTCAGAGACATGCCAATACCATGGTCAGAGACATACCAATACCATGGTCAGATACCAGTACTATGGTCAGGATATACCAATACCATGGTCACATACCAGTACCATGGTCAGAGACATGCCAATACCATGATCAGAGACATGCCAATACCATGATCAGAGACATACTGATATCATGGTCAGAGTACAGGCCAGTGACAACTGATGTTCTTGTGAAACACATTTGGTAACATCATCTGTCACTAGAACATGAGCACCCTTCGTAAGTAACATGGTTAGTTAACCATATGATATACTATTAATTATGTAATTAATTCAATAATAATTGACCCCTTTCAAAACAATAGCATGCATGTGTAAAGTGTTCTGTATGAGTAGTTGGAGATATTGCTCTAATGCAGTTTCGTTGCTAACATTAATCAAATGTGAAACTGATATAGGTTACCGGTATTATGTTCTTATCAAGTTCTTACGATAACTGCTATATTTTGTCAAAACATTGAGTCACATGCTAAATGATTACATTGGATTGTATTGAGCACCGGTATATACCGGTAGTAGAAGTATATATATAGATAACATACTGGTAGTAATGGCTTACCTGATAGCAGCAGGATTTCTGTCTATTTTTCGTCAAAGTTACGGCACCTGAAATATAAATATATTCTTATACTAGTCAGGTTTGGGGGGCTTGTGTATATATCTGTATGAGCCATTGTATTCATGTAATAAATAAAGTAATGTTGTATGTTTAATATAGGGCATTCGATACTAAATTGTTATTGCTCTTCAACAGACTTTCACTCGAAAGTTGGGTTTATTAAACTCTATGCCCTGTATTAATATTTCCATATATTGTATAATTTGTATGAATCCTAATTACGACCCAAGCAGGACACATCATATATCCCGGTACGATTGTTCATTTGTGGACCACGATGCTCGATAGTAGATGTCTTGGACATCGCTGTATATTTGTACTTTTCAAATCTACAATTCCCTACCCTATGACATCATGGGCCTGGTATGCCTTTTTCGGTTTTGGTATTTATACTTGAAACTGTCTCAAATAAGCTTAACTGGATTAATACCTAAAATGAAGTCAAGGCCATAATCCTAGTGGCGGTGCTTAAAACTTGCCGGGTGAGATGTTTACTCCTATGTTCAGATGTTGTTGTGTACTTTGAAGACCTGTTTGCTTAATGGCTAATGTTTTTTCTCTCTTCTTTCACACAGTGTTTTGTAAACTGATGATTAGCTGTTCTAGACTCTGAAGTCTGTGACGGGGGCTTCTGTTTCTTCTAGTCACTGCATCCTACACCAGCGTCTTCACGTTACTCAACTACGTTTTCCCCCAAGATATAAACAGACACACTATTCAGTTTCAGTGTCAAAACTACACAGACACACACAGACACACAGACAGACAGACAGACACACACACACACACACACACACACACACACACACACACATTATAATATTGATGTAATACATGTGTTAACAATTTCAATCTTAGATTTAAAGTACTACCGGTAATTAATTTGTTGAAACATTTTGCCACACGCTACTTAAAAATAAATCATGGTGAAAAATTATTTAATTAGATACGCTATATAGAGTAATTAAACCTAGGATTCACCACTAAAAATAAGTGCTGTTTTCTGGGCAAATAGCTTACATTTTATGAGGTTAAGTTTCAACAAAATAATTTCTCTGAGTTTTTGATACTAGTCATTTGGACTATTCAATACTGTAACAGAAACAAAATGTCACATGGAATTTAATTAATAATACACTATTCATAAATATATTATATAGTATGCATTTGTTAGGAAATACAGGCCTAGATATATATTTTATGAATACAACTTGTGCCTCATATTTATGTTCATGTTATGCATAGTTCAATAAATGCATGACACCAATCCCCACATCAACACATGCTTTTTTCAGTCTGTTTCCTTAGATAAATCAATAACAAAAGAACAGCAATTTCGAGAAAGGATACCGGTAGTGAAACCGTGGTACGATCTCTAGCCTGAAAATGTTGGAGACTAACTGCAATCAAAACTCAAAGAGTAATGTCCCTTTAGATGGCAGAGTTTGCTGTTTAGAAAGTTAAGGAAGCTGTATGTGTTTAGATTGTGTAATTCAATAATATATCTAGTTAGACTGTTCAACAATGTATGCAATACCTGTACAAGATAAAGCTATTTTAATATTCATCTGCAAAATGTAACTTTGAACATAGATAACTAAATGAAAATGTAATAATTGAAATTCATTTGCCTGTGGTGCTATTTGTATAAAACTAACATTATAAATTACTCTGATACTATTTGTAGAAAGCTAATATTATAAATTACTCGTTTCTAATAAATCTACCCTAAACTACTTCAATACACAATGTACACAAATATCTATGATGTAAGTGTCTTCATGTCCTATGTACACAGTCCTTGATTGATATGAGTGGAAACATGGAAAGTGTAGTTCCTAAAGAAGTTAGTAACCACAACGAATAAGATCCAATAATAATTGTTTACTTCCATATTGTTTAGTCCATTGGGCAAATATAGAGTGTCTGTTCGAAACCATATTTGATCTTCTAACAAATTATTTTTAATTGTAGTAACTATGAGTGAACAAGAGTTAGGTACATTTGAAAAGATTATCTAAAGGACACAGCTCTCTTATTCTCACCAGTTCAATAAAATATGTTAACACACAAAACATAAATCATCATAGATAATTAGATATAACATTTAATATTCATAATAGTATTGAAACTAAAAATATTATGCAGATTTAGATGTGTTATCACACAGTTCCTGCATGATTGGTAGAGTGACTTAGAAAAACATGACATACTTTTAATGATGTCACTGATAGTTTTGACATCACCGAGTCTTATGAATGAAAAAATAGACCCCACCAAGGATGTTAGTTCATTGCCATGGAGCGACCATTCAATAGCCTGAAAAGTGATATCCAACGTATGTGTTACTAAAACATTATCACACAGTGATCTCTTCCAATGGTGTGTAAGAAATAATTGTACACAACCCTAATGGATACATCTTAAGCCCCTGAATGGATACATCTTAAGCTCAGAGTGGATACATTTGTATCCAGGCTCCAGGAACCCAGATAGCAAGTCTGTAGGTGCCAGCTTAGTCAGTAATAGGTGAGAGTATATATATTGGTGTACAAATCTGCTCCCAACCATTGTGACTGCCACAGACTTGCAATACAGTGTGTACTTGCTATGCAAATCATAAACCACACACTGATTGTTGGGTCCCAGTAAAGAATGATCCCACAGTTCATAAAAGCACGGAACTCACAAAGAATACAATGATCCATGACTGATGACGTGCTAGTTTGTTTGAGTTAGGATATTAACAGAACATAAAATGCCACGCTGTGTTAGGTGGGAAGTCAGGCTTAGCGGATTTACAACCTGTGTGCTCATAAATTTCACATTCTTTAAAGTTCAAATTGCAAATTGGATATGGACATTTGAAAAGGAAGTTTAATATTATTTTTTAAATGCATTATTGTCAGGTTTTTATGATAACAGCATTAATATGAGTGAAACAATCATGGCCAATGCAATACAGACTCATATATGGGGGGGACAAGCATTATAAATGGATACAATATTAATCAATTTTGGAATGAACATGCAGTTTACATGCACATTTGTTAAATAAATTCATCACTAGAGAAAAATGAATAAAATTATCTTTGTATCTTTAGCATTGTAAAATGCTAAAGAGTTAATATGGATTTGATTTACTTTCCATTTAATATTATATTAAAAGATTACTGTTAACATGAGAAATTCAGTGTAGTTAAACTACATTAATTATATTTAAGATTGTTTTTGTTTTTTAACAAACTGTGCGTGGGCAACATTCAAATTGAAAACTTTCAAAATGTAGCAAAAGTAGGTTTTGCTTGTTATGAATCTTGAAGCCTTGTAACATCTACAGTGTAAAACCCTCTACACAAGACGACCCTGAAAGTATTATTCTCCCATTCTACACGGGTCTCCATACAGCATAATAGACGTCTTAGTGAAGTATTTTGCTCTCCATACAACCAGTAATAATAGTTCAGTGTCCTATCAGGGTATGGGCGGTGCTTGTCTTCCAGAGGTGCGACTGATGGACACCATTTATTAGGCGGGTGACGGGTCTATTGAGCCCGCATCCAGCCTGACAGAGCCCGACAAGCCAGGACTCACCTGTATCGTTCGGCCATTGACGTGCGATCATCCGTGTAACAAGGCAACACCATTATAAACACATCGGGGCCCTCACAAAATGGCAGGAGATAGAATTCTCTCCCAATAAACATTACGCGCCTGTTTGAGTATTTGTACATCTTTTGTCGACGCCGAAGTGATTCATATACTTAGCCCATTGAGGACAGTCTCGCAAAAATAGTCGCGCTCTCCATGACTTGTGTAACGTTTCCAGCGCTGTTTGATAATTAGGCAAATGTACGAATTGGTGCCAGGCTGCGTTTGTTGGTGGGCCGCATGCCTGTAGCCAGGACGCTGTTCACGTGCAATGGTGGAGGGTCCTTGTGTTAAACAGAATGTTATGTTACTGAGTCCTCTTTCTATCCATTGCTTTCGAGTGCATCGCAATTACTGAATGTGAATACATTCAGCACCTGTAGTTCCTAATTGCCCTGTAGATGCGATGTGTTCCCTTTTTCAAGTTTGTAAGCCCTTTTAAATATTTGTATGGAAAGATGGCGCAAATATTTGAATTTGGCATACTGGTGATGTGAATACGTTTCATGCCCATTTAACATGTTTATGGATTCAATAATATATAGAATATAAGAATCTACTTGGACATTTTTTTTTTTCATATAAATTATTCAAAATATCTAATTGTTGATTTGTCAAAATAAAATATAAAAAATACATTACAAAAGCAAATTATTTAAGAAAAGTAGTGTAAAAAGTTTCTTATAGTTTGGTTAAAATGAATCGTAATTGCATTTTCCGAAATGTAATGCTTTTTTCTTTAATGAATGTGACAACTCACCATATGTCTTATAGCTAAATCCATAAAGAAGTGCAACACAAGTTCATCATAATTCACAATATTCACCACAAGTCACAACGTTCACTTTCAGGGTCACCGTATTTAGGAACACGTACACAGAATTTCCAGAAAAACATCAATCATGAAATCCACTTCAGCCGTTTTTCAGGTAAGTTATTTTCTACAAAATAACTCTTCTCCCAACTCTCCTCTGAAATGTGGATTATGTAACATGGCTGTCACCTTGACTGGTGCACTGTTGCTGTAGGTCGTAGGACTCTTTGACAAGCAGATCCGCGGCTAATAAGCTGTGTCCCATGGGAATCCACCAGTCCGATGTCTCTGTGGATCATTGGACTAACGATGGTCTGCAGAAAACCCTCCTGATAACCTCTGTTGTAGATGACCTCTCAGATTACCCAATTACCAGATACCATCTACCTTGCTATGAGCCAGTCGAGCACCCTAGCTTCTCAGGCAGAGCACCCTAGCTTCTCAGGCCGTAGTAGAAGAAGGGGGAAACCTAGCAGTCATTTTACATGGTTAGTAGAGGTAGAGGAGCAGTGTATTGATATATACCTACATGCAATGTATCTGCTTTGACCAGGATTTACATAGATACGTTCTGTAGATGGAAATACCTGTAATGGATCAATGTCCTTTTGTTCAATACCAAAAACTAGTATCCATGTATGAAGGGGACTGATTATACTTGTTGAAAGGGAGTTTCATCATTTGGACATACCTGTACTTTTAATGGATCACAAGTTATGTTGCTCACTACCAAAACTGTTGTATCCCCATATATATAAATTGGGCTCAATTAATTTTGTAGAAAGGGAGGTTCATCATTTGAACGTACCTGTACTTTAAATGGATCACACGTTCTGTTGCTGACTATTAAGAACTGTTGTATCTCTGTATAAAGGGGGCCAACTTATGCCAGTAGGAAAGGAGGTTCTTCATAATATGGACATACCTGCACTTTGAAGATATCACATCCTGTTGTCCACCATGTAGAAGAAACAGTAGTTGTATCCCTGTCTGAAGGGGATGAGCTATGAGACTAGTTATCCCTAGTGCATGTATCCCTGTCTGAAGGGGATGAGCTATGAGACTAGTTATCCCTAGTGCATGTATCCCTGAAGGGATGAGCTATGAAACTAGTTATCTCTAGTGTATATAGTGTACCAACACCTCTGTACACATCAGTCATCAGTAACCTCTTGATGCATATAATTTCATCTACACATAAATCTGAATTGTCTTCTCAGAATAACTCAAAACATCAGCCATCCACATCCACTTGTTGTTGGCAATGTTCACAGCATTCACACAAAGATTGAGTCCTTTTCCCAAAGAAACTGTTAAACGATTGCTGTTGGTATAATGAAGGAATAAACTGTCCAATAGTAGCTACCCACCCACAGATGATGGAGGTATTGTTGAGCTATATGCCCGTGGTAGATGGTGTGTGCTGTATGAACATACAAGTACAGAGTTCTGCTCTATGCATCCATTCACAGGTATAGATAGTCTACTTGTAAAATCGCACATGTGTTTTTGTGTATCTGTTTATTCAGCAACAATTATGGTCTACATCCAATCACATTCAATCGTTCACAGCTCAAGAGTAAAGCTTAGAATAAGACGCCAATTTTCCTGGGTTTTTTTCCCAACCACAATAGAACTTGAGAGACCTGTAGAGTCAGTAAAACTGTGGTAGTGTGAGGCCACATTCACATTTATAGGCTTGGCACAGTCATTCTCAATGGTTTCAAGCACACACTTTGACAGCTCTGTGTTGACAGATGGACTAAAGACCTCTGGATTTCAGAAACTGAAACCAAGTAATAGTAGGCCAAGATCAACTCTTGAACAATGGATTAGTTTTTCTGTGATGATTACTGTATAGGGCCTAGAACACAATAGGTCAGTTGATCTCTGTAACCAGCAACCGTGACAGTCTTTACTGGCAGACGTACAGTTCTGTTCCTCTACCGTTGAGTTCTGTTCCGTGACCATGAGTCTGGTAATCGGGAACAATGAAGCGAATGTTGACCATGTAACTGCAGTATGCCTTCACTGATTACTAATGTTGAAGAGTCTCTTTCCTTCCCAGTGTCAGCGCGAGTCCTTGGCATGTCACACTTCACCTTGTTAGGTCAAAGATCATATCCTACAGTTTAATGAACTGCTATTGTTCACGTGGAAAATAGATACACTCTGTCAATTTTCAATTACGCACTGATGTGATATACAGATAAATTTGTAAAAAGATGTCAGGCGGACAGACTAAAATCATTAATTTGAAACATTACCACCTATGAATAATAGAGCAGTCCGGGATTTTTATTTAGTAAAGCGGTTCTGTCGAAACTCAATATAGCAGATCCACACACAAACCGTTGAATACCTTGTACAAACAGACAAAGCGCAATATATTTGTCTTCCAGAACGGTTACAGTTTTGAAAAAAAAAAACCCGGCAGAGTCGCCCAACCATACACCGCTAGAGCTTATTGTGAGCTTGGGGGAGGAATTTGAGCCAACGTGGGTACATTACCAGCATATAGGCAGAACAATAGTTGGCTGAGAGCTCTCACAGGTAAGGAAACTAATGTTGACAGTTAACAAGGGCTGGGGCCACATCAGACTGCCCTGTGCTACCCCAGTTGGACACGCTGACAGAGTGAGGCTAGTCAGCCGATGTCTGAAGTGAGGCGGGCTTGAAGAAACACTCAGGATGGAATACCAGCAGGACAGGGAGATGGGGGACAGGGAGTAGAGGGTGGTGGGGGGGGGGGGGGAGGAGGGGTATTGGCTTGTGGGTCCTGACCTGTGTGTACACCAATGCTTACCCACCAGCAATTAACCCACACTCCCACGGAGCCTAATTGGTCTGCTAGTTTGTTCTGAATGTCATACTCCAGCTTCTTCATGGGTCATAGTATACCTTGTCCTGTACCTTGTCAAACACTTGTCCAGAGTCCACAAAATAAAGTCCACAAAATAGAAGTGTATGTTTCCAGTGGAGTGAATATTATACATGTCACTAGTATATGGCAGACTCTGTCTGTGTGTACAATGTATGTGCTTCTTGGTTTATTCTGTTACAATATCATGATTACTGATATTTTATCTAATAAATGGGTTTGGTCATCAAAAGGACGTTATGAATAAACATGAAATATATTTGTTGCCCTGGATATGAGAATATCTTGTATATTGATGCAGATGATTAATATAATAATAACCATACAAGAATATTCTCATTTATGAGGAGCTCAGCTGGTTAGTTAAGTTGGTTGTGTGTTGTACTAGAAAACCAAATAAGTTTGATTCCTGTCTGAGAGCTTGGCATCTCCAAGTACCGAGAGATCAGTTTTATGTGCAGCCAAAATTAGGATGCATTGTGTGAATACAAGCTGTAAGTTTGATTTATCTATTCCAGCCATTACGTGTGGGTCTTGCAGGTTTAAAGCTGTAACTCAAAACAAAAATGTCATTTATGACTGAAAGAATATGTGTCTGAACCAATTCATCCTTTACAGTTCAACATTCTGATGTCTTTCTTCTGCCTGTTTTACTCATACATTTCCAGGCATGCTTGGATACAAATATGTGCTGCCAACGTATACTATTGACTGCATTGTTAACCAATGATTTTCATCATCTGCTGCTGCAGTTTCATACATTTATGGATTAGGCACAGGCACTGCTCCTTATGGCTTCTCTAGTTGCCTCTAGCATGGAGAGAGTTAATCAATAGTGCTATGTATTTATCGGGATATCAGCATTGACATTGTCAGGCAGACTGTTACCAGGAATTCCAACTTCTAGAGTATGTTCAACACATTTCTTATTGCAGCAAACTGAACTGCATTCCTGTTATCACAATCAAACTTAATCAGAATTAGGTGTTGGACAAATTTGTTATCACACACACCAGAAGTACATAGAGTACTGTATATACAGCGATCAAAATTAACACTAGTCTGCTAGCCAGGGACATTTCTCCCAATGCTAAAGGTATCCTAAAGACTAGTAGAAAACCAAGTTCTTTGTTATTTGTATCACTATTCGGGCTAGTAAATTCTAGAGTAAGATTTGATCACTGTATATGTGCACCACACTTCTTGTTGCATCAACTGCATTCCTGTTATCATAATCGAACTTAATCAGAATTAGGCATTGGAAAGATTTGTTATCATGCACCAGAGATGCGTTGGTACGTTTGTACCAACTCCAGAGGTACATTGGTACATTTGTACCAGCACCAGAGGGAAGACATTGGTAATGTAGGCAGGAACAGCACACAAGACCACAACACCAACTATAGCAACCAAATGAGGTTTTAATATGACAAAGTAGGTGAAGTGCATAGATTGGACCACACAAGAACCTATTTGCCTCCAGTAAGTCCCCTCCTCACGGTAATGTGTGACTATACGTACAGGCACGTGTCAATCACGCGCACATGGCCCTTTGGGAACTCTTTTGATTGAGAAGGTAGTAATGACCAGCGCAATGATGTACACTGTCTACGAGACGTACCAGGCCTGAAGGAACTAAGTAGGCAGATCAGAGCGTGTGTGAAAGGATGTCTTTTGAAATTGTCTTTTAGGTGCCTGTTTTTTTAACCCTTGCATGGCTATGAATGTCATTAAGAGGTGTAATAATTTGGAGGGAAAAAAGCCAGAGAAATTGAGTGTTAGGAGGTCTGAAAAAAACTTTAAAGAGATTTTGGTCCTCTTCCTAAAATACATTCTCACCTTTGTTCCTGTAAGATTATTTGATATATTACTTGAGGATTTTTTTTAAGTTTGAGATTGATGTATTCTATAATTCAGAATCCCTTTGCCTCTTGGATCCCAGACCCTGTTGAAATATTGTTATTTTAAATGCTAATTTATTTATTTTACTTCACAACTGAATTTAGTTTAAAAACTAATGTTATTGTTTTACACAAGTGAATTTAGTTTTAAAACTATTGTTATTGTTTTATTTTAGCAGTATGACATATTTCTCTTGGGAAAACAAATGATTCCATTTTTTGTTATCCTTTATTAATAATCACATAATATTTATTATTATTATTATTATTATTGCTAATTATTATTATTGTTATTATTATTGTTACTACCACCACCACCACCACTATTATTATTATTATTATTATTATTATTATTATTATTATTCAAATACATTTTAAGTATTTATCCTACAAACTATGGAAATAATCCTCACTAAGTAATCATCCACTCTCTTCGACTACCACTGTTTCTTCTACACATTGTCATTGCCTGCTAATGTAACTCTACTTCATGAGCCAAAAAAGAATAGTATATATTTTATTATCGTCAATTATATATTATATCCACTACCACAGTAGAAATTCTCGACTGCCTAACCGCGTGTTATAATTTGCTAAGCATGCGTACATATCTAGCATACCTCTACAATCTCCATTTCATGTATTTGTATTGTATATGTAGCACCACCACCAGATTACATTGTCAAGTTAAGTGCGCATTGTGGCATGATGGTCGTCATTGTTTGTATGCACGAGATGGTATCGCTTGTGTCTCCTATGTTACATGCAAATATGATGACCGAAAAAAATGTTCACATAAAGCCAGGCTTAGCAAAATTATATCATGTTCAATTGGAAGGTATTGGGTATATGTATACAAGTACATGCATCGTGAATTTTTATGGCATATATTTTGACCTCCAGTAAGACCTCAAAGATGTCAGACAATATTTTTGAACTTGGCAAATAGATTTATGTAAATTGTTTCCTTTTTTTTCTGAGAATTAAGTCAATAGTGCACAGAGGTGAAATAAGTGAGTGTTTTTTTTTATTTCTTCATATCTTGAACAAAAAAATATGAATAGTGTAGCACCACTGTATAGGAAACAATACAGTTGTGGCTAGTGTCTTCCACAGACAACATCATTTGTGCCATAAGATAAGATAATGCTTTATTGCCCATAAGGGAATTCTTTTCACAACACAGAGGAAGCACTCACACATAAAAACAACATTTGACAAAACAACAATGGGAGGCTGTTGTTGTTCATTTGTATCGGTCAGAATACATTGTGTAACAAGCAAAACTGTCACATCAAACTGAAAAATGTCACAGAAGAATAAAAACCATGGAAAACCAGGCCTAGAAATTATGAAAGTTTTTTAGTCCGATTTCATACTGTAGGCCAAGTTTATTATGGGGATTTGTAACTTTCAGTTTTAGCATGAAATCGCATTAGAAAAAGTATTGTAATCTCGGGGCCAGTTGATGTACGTATTTGAATCCCTATGTGGGCGTGGGCCCGTATTCTCAAAACTTCTTAGCTAAGAACTTTTCTTAGTGAGAAAATATCTCTTCAAAAATTAACATGAGCAGAAACACAGTTAGGCAAATTCTTAGTACACTGTACTTAAAAACTTCTTAGGACTTGCAAAGTTTCGAGAATACCAGCCCTGGTGTATTGTGTACAATGAAGAAGAGATCCATATGGGAGAAGGATATGGGGATGCAATGAGAACATACATATACATCTAACCACAATAATCTGCATCAGCCTTGGTGACTCAGCAGACTATGTACAACCTAGCAGTGCCTCCTCATCCTGTCATAATCAAATTATTATGACATCACTAGTAACCACAACACAATTCCATCTATTTCTTACACACTTGCTTTTCAATCATTATGTATTATAAGAAATCAATGTATTAAGACACAATGTTCAATGATTGTGTTATAGTGAGAAGGAATGTGCATGCGATACAGCGTGCCTACAGTATGCCTGTCAGTTCACGTACAGTGCCAGTATATTTGAGAACTAGTTAAAAAATGCTGACAGATTGAACGGTTTTTCTTGTGCCTGTCGTCGCGAAGGTTACGTAATAGCTACCGACTGACTGTATCCAGGAAATTGTTCGGTAGAATGTTATGAGGAAATACGACGCAGGTCAAGAGCTTTCAAACATAAAGTTTACTCCCTGCAGTAAAATAAGATATTAAATATCCACCTTTTGTGCACGGGGCTAAGTTTGTGTGTGTATAACATTATCAAGCCAAACACGGAGGCCAAATCCACACCAGAATTACATGTGTTAAATTGTGATCACCCTACCCATCAGTTATTCAACTCGAGTTTGTACAACTGTAATGTAAATACAAAACACAAACCTCAAAGAAAACCAGGCAATGCTGTAGAGTTTTGTCTGGCCCTTCCATCCAAGAGAGACAGAGAGAGGTGAGGACAGAAATGTTTTGACAAGTCATGAGGGAGGAAACAGGATCTGAATGATTGGGATGGAAGTCAACAGCAGCAAAAGGAGGAACATTTAGTCCCCTGTGATTGCCGGGCGGTGAACGCATACTTCGCTCAGCTGTTGGCCTATCAGGAGATAGTTCCAGGCTGCCCCGCCATACTGCAAGCAGTGCTCACTTCTGGTCTCGGTGCAAATTATACGAAATGGAAGCAATGGTTCCTTTCATCATGATAAGGAACACATCTTGCACGTGTTCTTGTAAGAGAATTGTTCACGTAAGCTTTTGTTTCCATGGGGGTCTTTCGCCAAATATTCTGGGTCAAAATAGATCTATGTTATGCGATATTAAAAATGGTAGACTGACAGTGATCTCAGAGTGAAAGTGAATTGTTGATATTGATTCAAATGATTAAATATATATATTTACCAAGCCTATGCCAGGATTATTTTGAATTTTATTATATTGTATAAATTATCAAATCAAATGGTATTATGTTAACATCTCGATATATTACATGTTAATTGTATAAGGAACCCAAGCCTATGTGTAATTCGTCGCAAATGGGTGAAAGATTCCCGCAGCGACGTTAAACTATATTCACTCACTCACCTATGTGTAATCATATTTTAGTAAAGATCCAGTTCTGCGATTGGCAAATTGGCATAATTATCTATTTGGTTGTTTTGTTGTTTATTGTTTTGACATCACAATTACTAATGACACTGATTTCTTGTCACAGTTTTCATATCTTAACTTATTCTCCATCCTCGCTTCCACTATCACCACCACCACCACCACCACCATCATCACCACCACCACCACCACCACCACCACCAGTATCATAAATTCTACAAATTACCATTGCCATTGGTGCCTTTCATGGATCCAGCCTCAACTGATGAACATCTGGATACACAGGCCTAGCAGCCTTCGTCCAGTAAAGACCTACGTAAACCTAAGTAAGTTGAGTAAACGTTTGAAATAAAAGTTGCTGTGGTAAACCTCTTTACCTTTTAATGCATCATGCAGGTGTAAACATTACATGGACATTGTACTTGGCAGAAGCTACAGACTCCTTCCAGGAGCACATACACCTGTCAAGCCTTCAGCTAACTACAGTAGACAAGCAGGTGAAGTCATCAGTGTCTTCTAATACATGCACAATTGACTTTCTGGCTCACAGTTTGATATATACAGTAAATACATTTCTGGTACGTTTCCATAATTCTGTCCCAGAGTCTTTAAGGCAATCCAGCTGGAAAACCTGATAGTCAAACTTCTTTGTAAGGTATATCTAGACTTCCAAGACAATACCAACAGTTCTTATGCAGTTCATGTATTTCAGCCACAGACGGTTGATTTGATGCACCTGTTCCTCAAATTCCTCTTGCAAGTGTTGGCTGTTGTTCATACCTGGACAATGACAACACTTCTGATGCAATAACATGTCTTCTTCAAGTATAATCGAGTTCATGGAAGACAGTACACCTGCTCATCAAATTCCTCTCATAGTTTTATCTGCTAGAACCTGGATTAAGATTCAAGCACTGCTTGTAGATAATGGTCCCTCTGTGTGTCCTCTTCCTTGAACAGTTCTCACTGTTGACAATTACAGACAGTCCTGTAGCTCTAACAGAATCCAAGGCTAACTGATCAAATTTGTCAAATGGCACATACTGTCTTAGTTGGAATACATCCTGTTATATTGATGCTCCAAATCCAGTAAATTCAAGACAGTCCAAGGCACCCTAGGCCTTAGTCGCATCCTCCTGTAGGAATCGTAACATAATGTGTTAAATGATGCCTACTCTTCTAGCTTCATTTCCATCTCTTAGCTACACTGATGTTACATTATTCCAATAACGTCAAGACAGTCCAAGGCAGCCTAGGCCATTGTCACATCCTCGCCATAAGAATCAAGCCTATGGGAATGTGATACATGATGCCTACTCTAGTTCTATTTACATCTCCTAGCTACACTGTTTTCATATTATTACTCTAACTATAATAGTCCCAAGTAATTTAGGCCTTGGTCACATCATCCAGTAGGAATCAAGCCTAATGTGTAAAATGATGCCTACTCTAGTTCCATTTACTTTTCCTAGCTACACTGTTTTCACATTATTACTCTAACTAGAATAGTCCACGGCAGTTTAGGCCTTGGTCACATCATCCCGTAGGAATCAAGCCTAATGTGTAAAATGATGCATACTCTTCTAGCTTCATTTACATCTCCTAGCTACACATTATTCCACTATAATAGAGTCAAAGGCAGCTTAGGTCATAGTCACATCCTCCTGTAGGAATCAAGCCTACAGGATTGTGCTAAAAGATGCCTTCCGGTACTCTTCTAGTTTCATTTACATCTCATAGCTACAATGTTGTTACATTGTCATTGTTCCAGTAACTCCAAGACAGTCCAAGGCAGCCTAGGCCATAGTCAATCCTCCCAGTAGGATTCAATCCTATGGGAATGCACTTCGTTTACATCTCCTAGCTACAATGTTGTTACATTATTCCAATCCCTACACAGGTGCCTATGGTATTGAACAGGTGGAAGAGTAAACAGGTCCACTACATCTGCATTCTTGGTTTGACAGGGTTCACCTTCATTATAGACATGTGCCCAATTGTAAATTACGCCAAACAAGCTCCCATAAAACCTCAGCTGTGTCAAATCCATCAGCTGGCTTATCTAGGAGGAACCATTGGATGGGGAGGCAAGGCGGGAGAGGACCCATTGGATGGGGAGGCAGGGGGGAGTAATTGCCTCATCTAGGCAGGTTCTTATAAATAAACCCAGGTGGTCCTACTTTGGGAATTCTTCTGCTATTGTTTATTTGACATATAAAATTTGGGAATAAATTAAATCGGTGACACTGGCTTCCTGTCTTGCTCAGTGGAGATATAGTTATCATCTGGGGCATCTGCTGGTGCTTTCGGGGTGTCTGAGGAAAGGAAAAGAGTAGTATGGTGCCGGTTTGCATTAAGATACTGCCGATAGTTTAATTAGTAATAGAATGTTAATTATTTTCTATAGTGGAATCTGTAATAAGATTTATGTTCTTGCACACTACCTATATTGTAAATTGTGATGGCATTTTCTTAGGACATAATCTCTAGATGTTTACATTATGGATAAACTCATAACATCTAGGTATATCATATGTATAGATTATACTAAAATAGGCAACTTATCCATACTGATCTTTCTTCTGGGTTATAAAACTATAACCTCAGTGAGTGAGTGAGTGAGTGAATATGGAGTTTAACTTCACTGTAGGAATCTTTCACCCATTTGTGACGACTATTACTTCAGAAATATATCATTTACTTCCATTATGTGTCTTCAGAAGTTAATGAAATCAACCCTATTTGTAGTCCTACCACATGTAAGTTAGCTAATAGCATGTTGTAGTTCATTTGACTTAACACGCATTACATTGAATTGAATTCTTTCTATATATAAAAGTGTGATTTTCTCGAGGAACTTAGCACTATTTCCGTGTAACACAAACACCTGAAGGTACAGTGTCTGTGATTTAGTTGCCATGCTACATGTGTTCCTGCTGAGCTGCAATGTGCAAACATAAATGGCGAGTAATTGCTTAAATGTCATAGTCCAAGACATTCATGGCTCGAGGTGCATCAACATATTTATTCAGATATAATGTCGAGAGTATTACATGATATCCCTACATAACTTGGGAAAACACATTGGAATATATGCATACCTTGATGCATGGGGTGAATATTATTAATGTTTGCGTGCATGATATAGGATTGTCAATTTTTATGAGGAAACACTATTGTCTTGTAGAGGACAACTTGGAAAATGAAAAAAAAACTAAACTGTTGTTTAACCCTTTCCCTACTGAAAACAACCAGAGATGTCCTAAAGAGCTATACAATGTGCCTAATCCAGCAGGGAGAGGGTTAATATGCCAATTATTGCTCAACTGAAAAATACATCATAGGCCCATTCAGAGTCAATTGTAAAGTATGCTTTAGTTGTTGACATTCTTTAACCTATGTTTGTGTCATTACCTAGTATTAACTTGATATATTTATTCTGAAATAGCAAAACTTAATGATTTCACAAGAAGTCGGACTACAGAGTTCAAACCCACCCATGCGACTCAATGTCATTGACCAGAGAAGTAACTTTTGATATGATTACACCGGTACCCTTCATTTGTCAGTATACCATGCAGTGCTGTCAGGTTTATTGGCACACTATGTGCTACAGTTGTTGTATATTTGCTCATGCTGTTGACTATTACAAGCCACAGATGAGTTACTGTCTTGAAGATTAGCTCTAACAAACCTACCTCAGAAAGAAGAAAAGATAAACAAGTAATGCAGTCATTTATGTGTACTTCTCTATAAAATATAAAAAGCCAAGAGTATAACAGTCTGCATCAATGCTAGCCATGGAGACAATAGAACATATCCAGAATAGTCTAAATATAGCTCTCCTTCAAGCTACAATGTATCCTCACTTCTGGAAATAAAGCAACCATCCTGGTAGAACAATTATTAGTAATAGAACATCCAGTGAATGAAAAGGATTTCAAATAGTATATTTAGAAACTGTTCTTTAGTGCACCTCCAGTTGCCTACAGCATGGAAAACGTTCATGAACTATTTTCCCATGAATTATAATAAAGTGAATGTATCCAATATACATGCCTGATCTGGTCTTATTTATTCTTCATATTAAAAACAATAGGAAGCCTTAAATGTGTATATAACTCATCCATCTCACTATAATCAATCGCATGGCTGAACTTCAAGATGGAGCTCAACCTGTTCATGGTATTGGTCAAGGGGTGCACAAATGTCAGCAGTAATTACTGAAGTAATGCATCTTATCTCGTACTATACCCTGATTGTTTCATCTACAGCACCAGATAGAAACCAGCCAACATACACACTCTCCCATCAGTGCCAATGTTGGAAACAAAAGCGCTGAAGACAACGGTATCCTTTACTTTGTATTTGAATTGCATGACCCATTCACCTTCTCGACCCATTCACCCTGTAGACCCATCATGTTATCCCTGTGCCAAGAAATTTAACCCTTCTCCATGCTGGAGGCAACTGGAGATGCCTTAAAGAACAGTCCTTGTGTCTAATCCACTAGGGAGAGGGTTAAACCCTTCTCATGGATTAATCACACTCGTTGTTCTGTAGGGCATCAATGGTTGCCTCCAGCAGGTAGAAGTTTAAAAGAAGCTGGGTCAAAAAGGGATTGGTCTTGGATGTGTTGGGGTTTTAATGTTCTTATCCCACATTTCTGTCCCACATTTGAGCCTAGATCCGGCATGTTGCCTGAATTGCCTCAATTGCGATAAAAACTATGTTAGAAGTGACCTCAGACTAATTCCTGTGTTATGTAATGATGGTGTTCCTGTCCCAGGTTTGAGCCTAGATCTGTTAGAAGTGACCTCAGCCTAATTCCTGTGTTATGTAATGTACATGTAGATTAGCTGAAGCATACATCAGATGATTCATCAGGTGATACAGCATTGTGTGGAACTAGAAGGCCTACACGACATGTGACATCCGTGAGACTTTTCTCTTTGTTTTTGTGGTGGGGCATAGAGCTACTTTCAAGATGATTTCGATCATATCATGGCTTGTCAGTTTACAGAAGGAGGAAAGCTACAACACCTGTAGTGTTGAGTATGACAGCAAACCTGCTAGTACCAGCTGGGTACTGACAAACCAAGGATATTTGCCATACTAAAGTACAGACATTACATCCATAATAGGTATCAATGGTGTGCTACCTTTAAGATACTACAATGACAGCATTGGACAGATCAAGTTCAAGTTCATTAGTGTCTGGATTCAAACTCAGTACCTTTGTTAGTAATGTCTGATGATGTTCCTCTATGCTACCTCCCACATCCACGAAAACTCCCAGTATGAACTACTTTTTGCCTGTAAGCATCAGTTATCTGATTGTTCCTGTTGTATGCATAACGGTGCATACCGTACAAGAATTTCATAAGTACTTGCCAAGATTATCATACCTAGTTCCACTCAGTACATAGACAGACATAGTGAGACATAGACAGACAGATACAGCCCTAGGTGTACCCACTTACATACTGCAGATTTATTACTCTGTCGGGCAATGCTGATTTGGAACAAACATAATGTCAGTAATCTTGGAGAAAATGAAGTAAATATGATGAGAGGCTTGGGTTAGGTAATACAGAGCATGGAATAGAATGCACAACCCTGTACATGGGAACAGAAGTAAAGGCAGTACCGTAAAGTCAGATGTTTCTGAGCTGAGGCATGATTTGTGACAGTACAAAGTAAAGATATAAGTAATGATAACCTCAGAAGGGCTAGGCTGCCATTAGTCTGAGAGAGTGAAGGTAAATAATTTCAATATAAGTTATATTGATTGGTATTATGTTTATGAAAGGAGATGCTGAAATGCTTTACCATGACTTGTCCTTCAGAAACCAATGTAGACTTGCTTAACTGTTTATGGTGGATATTTTGAATATGACTATGAATAGGAGTATTTTGGAGAGAATCGGGTGACCCACAGACTATATAATAGCATGATTTGTCTGTTGCATTTAAAGCCGATTTCAGAAGAACACCAAGTATATGGAAACACAGAGGTATGGGTTAGGTAATGCAATGGAAATAGAATGTGACACAGTATCTGACCCTGTACAAAGAAACAAAATATTCGCACAAGAATCTGCTGTGAATAGGAACATAGAGATATGGGTTAGGTAATGCATTGGATATAGAATGTGACAGTGTGTAAACCTCTACAAAGTAACAAACTTCTTTCTCAGAAGAACATGAAGCTGTATGGATTAGGTAATGGTAAATATATGTACTGAATGTGACAGTGTGTAAACCTCTACAAAGTAACAAACTTCTTTCTCATAATAGCATGAAGCTGTATGGATTAGGTAATGGTAAATATATGTACTGAATGTGGCAGTGTGTGACCCTTTACAAAGCAACAGACTTATTCTCAGAGGAGCATGAAGCATGTACACACACATCCACAGCTGTTTGAGTTAGGTAATGGTGAGCATGTGTATAGAATGTGACAGTAGGTGACCCTATACAAGCTGATCCTGTCACTGAGGGTAACCACAGTGTCACGACCCCGGCTTTGTACACTAGCACACAAACAACAACATGTATGTAGCACTCAGTTAACTTATGTCACAGCCACTGCTGTTTACTAAACATAGACCAGGCCCCAAGATTACGAAACTTTTCTGAGTACGATTTTATACTCAACTCATAAAACGTCATGTGACGTCATAACCCTTGACTCACAGCAATCTCAGGCTATGACGTCACATGACGTTTTATGAACAAAATTCTGAGTTGAGTATGGAGTAATTCTCAGAAAGTTTTGTAATCTTGGGGCCAGGCCCTGAGTACGATTTCATACTCAACTCAGAATGTTGTTCATAAAACATGTTTTTTAGCATAGCATGAAACTCAGAAAAGTTTCGTAATCTCGGGGCCAGGTCGCAAGGTTACAAACCTTTTTGTGTACGATTTCATCCTCAACTCAAAGTTTTTTGTTCAGAAATCCCCATATAAATTTTGAGCCTGGGAATTAAATCGTACTCATAAAATTTCGTAATATCCAGACCATTCTGCCTTGACTGTGGCCATATCTGGCAGTTGTCTGGCTGGCTTGTAGTGACAAGTAACTTTAAAGAGCTGACTGCACTATAAGCTGGTGCAACAAGAGCTGTTGTGTATTACACATAGGCATACATGTACTCCATACCATACATCTACAGCTGTGACTGGAAGCCAACTCGCTGTGGTTCATAGTGGGACAAATGTATAACTGTAAAACTTGCTGCACACATCAAAATCATGGGGGGAAAGTTTACATGCACAGCACATGATGTTCATTTCTATCCTAGACATTATTCTCATTATTAGTTATGAAGATCAAGTTCACTTGCAGATTGGAGCATATTGTTGTGTATTTTATGTTCCTTTTTTTCTGGCATTAAATAATGGGGAAGTGGTTTTCATTAAAACTAAATATTTCTTTGTATACTGTATATTAATTGTCATTCCAATTGATCCAGTTTGGATTTATTCCAATATACATGTATCTATCTTATTCATAAAACATAATATCTCATGCAACATCTTTCAGAGAAAAGAATTAGTGTTCAATACTAGCTTTTCTTTTTAAATATCTTTTATTGTAATAATATAATTAATAAATATGGTAGTAATAATAATAATAATAGTCAATGCACCAACAATAATAAAGTCTGTTTTATGCATGGATGTTAGTAGAGTACTTTAACAAGACATGTCACCTTAGAGTATTGTTTGTAATCATTATACATTCAACCTCATGTCCAAATTGCCTGTTTCCAGACACATTATGATGAAAAACCTATATATAGAAATGAATTTACCTTAAATATGCCACTAGAGACATTTTTATTGTTGCTTTTTTTGTCAGTTTATCTGTTAAAGCTATAACAAGGCTCAGAATGTAACCCCAAGGCCATAAAAACGTGTACAATACAAAGCCTTGTAATAATACCTGTCAACAAATGTGTGTACTACACCATTCATAACGTGGCAGTGTAGGCCCTGGCCATGAATGGTCTAATATGAATGCTGCACTTACGTTCTTAGCTATATGTCGCTCATATAGCCAGCACTTGCACATTCTTGTGGATTCTCTCTCCCAGGATAAGATGTGGCAGGTCTGACAAATCTGAGCGTGGTAAAATAAACAGTAACTAGGGAAGGAGATAGTTGCTATGACTGGCAACCAATCATATGTCACTGGTCTGATGTGGATGGGAACAATATCCCTAAAGTTGGCCGAGATTATGATTCTCTCGAAAATATCCACAAATATATGGAATAATTATTGTCTTTCCGATGGAAGAAAATACTTTGCTTCTCAGAATGATTGTCAATGCTCGATGTACAATTTCAGTTTAAATAATATTTCTTCTCACAATTTGCCTCTGACAATCTGTTGTCTATTTCACAGATTATAAATTTATCAGAGTGATAAGTGAATGCTGATAGGGTGATTATTGCAAGACGGCCTGACTCCATTCCTTGAGATATGAACCTGGATAATTGTTCCTGAAATCCGATCTATCACAAGATGAAACTTTTGAAAAGTTTAATAGTTTGATAGTTCTCCACTTACTAGTAGGCCTACTACATATACTGGTATTTTGTGTATACACTAGTTACACAAATAGTAACAGAAATTGATCCACTGTCAAATTTGAAGGTGTTACTCATTTACCTTTCAGACTGTGATTACTCTTTGTCAATCAGCACAGCTTTCATAGATTTGAATCTAGTGTTGTAAGTAAGTCTGTCTGTCTTCTTGTGACTGTCCCACACTTTTGTGTCACAGATTCCTCACGATGCCACTGCCAGTCTAGGCTACATATCCGTGAAAGTCTCCTAGTAATGATGTTCCTCTGGGTCCAGAAACCTCCCACTGTTCCCCTGACAGCTGACAAGTAGACTCCTACTCTTCTCACTGTGCAGGGCAAATCTGTCGACCCGGGAGTTCACGAAAACCCCTGGACATCCCAGAGCGAATTTCAACTCTCCCTCCTCCACTTTCGACTCTCCGTACTTTCTCTCTCGCTTTCTCTCTTTCCTCTCTCTATCAGTTAGGCCACTCTAACTCCCAACTCTGTTCTCCAAGTGTAGAAAACACACATGCCTGCTGTCTAAAACAGACTCTGATTTATGAATGATTTCATTTCTAGTGGCATTCACTGAGTTAGCAGTCAACTATCTATGGCCGGTGTAGGATTTCGTGCCAGTGTCTACTGGTTGGGGTCGAGCTGGCTCAATGAGAGGAAGCCCAGAGTGCTAATTATTCAAGTATGGCCACTCTGACACAATACATTAACTCCACCACAGTTAAATGACTGCCAGTGTTGAGAAAGTTAACAAAACTCTTTCAGGTGAACTTCAGGGCCACCCTTTGTTTATCGAAGTGTCCCTGGATAATATGACCCATAACGTTAATTGGATTTACGGTGTTATATATAGAATTTCTCTCGACACTCGGATCTGATTTGAAATGTTTTTATGCGCTGTAATTTGAAAACTCAATGAACATGTAACATGGATGCGATAAGAATCAAATATATTTTCAATGTAATACAATGAAGTCATTGTAGGTTATACATTCCTACGAAGGATCAAATTACAATGTGAATAAATGTTATCTGAATGTTCCAATTTATGCTATTTATGAACAATTTGTGCTTGTAGATTCGTCATCACTACAACAATCAGGATGAACACATAATTTGCCATTCTGCCAGGCTTTTAGCAGCAACGGTGCAATGTTTTTCTTTCTGGTGCAAGGTTCCTATAACGTACATCTGTAAATAATGAGAAACACAATTTGTCCTCATAACAGCATGTTCCTCTCCTCTCTATCTGTCACACATTATTGGCAGTACATTGTGCTGTGTTCTGTACTGCGTTAACCAAGCAAGCATTGCCATCTCATCAGCATTACATGTTCTACCGATGTAAACATTTGATAAAATTATATAATTAATATTAATGATGATAATAATAATAATAATAATAATAATAATAATAATAATAATAATAATTGTAAAAAGGAAGCCAATTTTCAGTGGTCTACTTCGAACCTTTGATTGTAGACTTTTATAAAGTACCACCCATAGTGTAAAAAATCCATATTATTAAAATCCATATTGTAAAAGTATGGTATTTTGAGATTCTGTTGCCGATTCGTATTACTGTGTATAAAGTTAATTAATTCTTTGAGTAAAGGTTGAAATAATTGTTGGAACCAATATAATTGGAGAATGAACAGACAGAATCAGGTGCATAAACATTTACTTCCTAGACAGAGATGGAAGGAAAAGTCTAGAGGGAAATGGCAGAGAGGTGATTTGGATTGTTGTTATGGTATTAACTAAGATATGAGAAAAACCTATTGTAAAATAGATCATAACACAGACTGAAATAATCCCATTGTTCTTGCCCATTGTTCCAGACCATACACAACACAATAACAACAATTGTAGAAGTTTGTTTCTGTAAAACAATCCCAAAGTCTTCTGCCAGAATTATTTATCATCTCGACTTATATTCTATTTTTATCAAATATATACATCTGACACAAGGGCTAACAGGTAATCTGTACTATCGGCATTCATGCCCCCTTCGCTGTAACTTGGTCTCGTCTTCAGGGAGCGAAATCCTGTGGAATCGGTGTGGATAATGACGGGAGATTGAGTAACTCCCCTGAATCGAAATAGACGAGGGTAGATGAACATTAGATTTCAAACTACACTGACAGCCTGCTTAACCTATTGTGTCGGACAATGCCTGCCAAGCAGCGTTTAGTCAGCCTCTGCGGGGCCCCTTAGTAAGCTTTTTGTGTCCCCTTTTCTGATCAGCGGAGCGAGGAGAGCCTCCACAAATAGTTCACTGACAGCTGAGGGCTCTGTGACCGATGTGGGGATAACGCGATTAGCATCGCATTATTAACAATAATTTTTGCAGATCGGGAGAATCCGACCGCTAAATGAAAACGTTGTGTCATATTATTCGTCTGAATGTAAGACATACACGACCCCGGTGATTTGCCGTGGCTAAGTGCGTACCCGTGACGGATGTTCAAGAGGTGTTCGTGGTATAAGGTGCCGGGTGCAAGTCGGGGGTCCTTTCATGGTGAGGAGGGGATAAGATGCTCCCCTGGGAACTTACATGGAGGAACAGCACACCTGTAGTCATCACCCAGATTTTAAGGGACAACCCACAATGATGAGGCAAATTGGGAGGAATAGTCATTCTCGAAAATTATATGTTGTTATGAAATGATTGGCAGCTTTTGTAGAACGGGAAGGGTCTAAGTTTACGTAGATTTGCCATTGTAATCTTGCCACTTTGTACCAGGTGTAAAAGTGGAATAAAGAATATAATTCATATGTTTTCTATTGGGTATAGCTATTTGTGAAGTTTTTTATCTCAAATTTGAAATTCACATAGTTTGGCCCAAGATTACGATGATGATTAGATGTGCTTTTTTGTGTGTGTCTATCATGAAATAGACCGAACATAAATGTATATGGAATGTTTTTGAAATGCTAACGGTGAGGCAGAGTGGGATAGGGTGGGATGGGGTTGGACAGAGTAGGGTGTGGTGAGGATGAGTAGGTTAGGAGTGGAGTAGGTGGTATAGGGTGGAGTGAGAAAAGGTGGGTTGGAATGATCTGGGTGGGATGGTGGTGAATGATCACATTAGCATCACTACAATCTATTTCTGCGACTTTGAATCCTGTCTTGTACTCTGTTCTAAATTGGTGGACAGTTTCATATACATGTTTAGATATGCACGTGTCACCACACATGGATCTTACCATGTTACCAACAGAACATGATTGTTACCAAACGTTTGCCTATAACCATAAATAATTTGCCATGAAAACTTTAATAGCGTGTACCATGGACCACAACATAACATTCACAACCTGACTTCAAAACGCAGATTAGAAATGGTAAAACAGTGAAATACTTACTTTGTGATAGAGGTAACCTTTTGTTAGTTCTAGTAATTATCCTACACAGCTTGTGTCGTGTTTTAGAGGTGACAAACACAACATGTAACTACTCCATACAGTCCACAAATGGCTGTCAGAAAAGGACTCTTGCTATCGGATCGAGATCTCCTACAACACAGTATTATAGTAAGTGTATGGAACTATTTGAAACAGTATCTTCTACATTACAGGCATCTTTATCACCCTATTAGAGCCCATTCAGCATGTTCCTTTTATCCCCAGAACCTTACAATGGTTCAGGGTCTTATCACCCTATCTAATGTCACTTCTGATCCGGCCTATTGCCTCAAACATGCTGCCAGAACTGATAGTAGAGGTCAAGGTGGTCAGGGGGAGGTCACTCTGGTTGGGCGCTGCACTGGAGAATCACAGCCCTGTAATGAGGCAATGACAGACACACGTCCAGTTCTGTGGCTTGATTCATTAAGTCATCAGACAATCCTTCTTCGGAAGACTGCAGGGCTTATCTACAGCAATTATTTCTGATAAACACAACTCACAAATATTTAACAAAATCCGGATTGCTATCTGTAGAGGAATTTATTTCACAGACCTTACTTTCTTGAGATACTCAGGTTAAAACATAAGGTTTCTTCACAAGGTTTTAAAGGATTGCATGCAATAACATTTTATGAAAACCTAATATTTATTCTTCTTCGTTAATATGCTTAAGTAGAAATTTAACCTCACTGAGGAAAGTGTGTGTATATATTTTCATATTGAATTAGACAGAACATCATTAAATTTCGGGATGATAAAAAATGTTTGTTTTTTGTGTAACTGATATTAATATGCTTTAATTAATTATTTAATTATGAATTAGTAGTTGCTGATGAGGCTGCTGATCCACACTGCCATTCTATGGACTAACTATGTCAGTAGTAGTAACCTAGTTGAAAGCAAATAGCATCAGATCCCCTACAGATCAGGTCAGGTGTTTCTGGCCATATGGAAATTTGTTTTTGTAAACCCAACACTGCTAATGGTTTTAACAGGAAGAACAATATTGGTGAATGCTTAGCTCTGTAAACTAGGCAAATGGTTGGGGCTGCGTTGAAAAGAGGCTGTATTTCTACGTCATGCAATTACCCAGCGATGCATTGTGAGACCCATATTGCACTGGATGGTTCTTAATGTAAATAAACATCAAGAACAGTTTAATCAGGTATTACCAGGAATATGTGTCGCTCAGGTTTCCATTGGCACATAGCTGTGTCCTGCTCCCAGACGCTTCCAAACTGGTGACCATCTTGTTACTCTTGTACTATGTATACTACTCCACCATTCCTGGAGCATTTGATTTGTTTGTGTGGCACATCTCAGTCATTCTTTTGCCTTTCCTTGTGTGTGTATGGTATGCATACTTCAAAGTATCATTCAGAGACTACTACAGTTCCAGAGCCCGGAATCAATGGTCATGAACATTACCTTTCTGTTGCGATCAAGATAAGATGTGCTGTCTGTACCATGGCAATGTAGTTATCATCCTTGGTTTGTCAGTATCAGCTGGTGTTCACAGGTTTACTGCAATATTCAGCATTATATATGTTGCAGGTTTCCTACTGCCCTAAACCGACCAGCTATGATAAGTAAAAGAGTCTGGAAAGTGGCTCTAAACGTAAATGTTAAAAAGAAAACAACCAAAAGGGCATTAACTGTAGTTTCCTACCCAGTAATTGTTAGTCTCTGTCACAATCTTTATTAAAAGCCAATGTTTCCTCTTCAAGGGGTCTTCCATGAGCAGTTAGCAATCCTAGGTTCATGGTTAGTCCAAGTGCTTGAAGTACTACTGTAGCACATGTACTTGATTGTAAGCTGGCCACTTCTAAGTGATCTAATCAAAACTATAGACACATGTTTTCATAGAATACTGTAAATGTTTAATTTGGATTGCCATTAGTATGAACGAAATATTGATGGTTACATTTATGAAAACATTTTAATTGGATATAATTGACGCAAAATCTTTCCTATTTTTAAGCATTGCCTTGCTGTCTGAACTGTTTTCTTTACAATTTAACCAAGAATTCCAAACACAACACTACCTGAACAGATGGAACTTGTATAAATCATATGGACTGGATTAATAACCAAATAAAATTATGTGTAACAGAATCATGCCGAGCCTGGGATTTGAACCCAAGTTGCTGGATTGTAAATTCAACACTCTAATGACTGAGCCAAAGGAGTTAAATCCCCCTGGTCGAGACCAGTAGGAGCATCTTATATTCACATGGCTACGTAATTATTATGTTTACATCCTTCAGCAGACTTCCAGCCATTTCAGAAATACACTTTCATTGCCAACAACAGCATTGTATTACCAGAAGGCTTTCAGATCTCTGTAAGCATTGAATGTGATATTCTATTGACATTTTATTTTGAAATATAATCCCAACGAAAAAAAATATCCTTCATTGTACAGTATTCCTTAAAGGCAAATTACATTGTATATGCTTGCGCTAACGTATATTTATCGAAATATCATTTGGTAGGGAAGTAGCACCTGATACAATTGGCCACTTGAATTAACATATCCTCCAGGAAGACCTACAGATATTGGAAAAGGAAGAAATCTAAATTGCCAAAGAACAGGGGAATGAAGTGTACTCGAAATTTCATAAAGATAAAATCAATAAATTTTGGAGATTTTTGTTGGAAACAATCCATACTCACGGAGGCGAAGTGTGTTCTCGTTGAGATATTGGAAAGAGAAGATTTTAAATAAAAGAATTAATGCATTATGTCGCAGCGAGATTATCTCACCCATAGACAACTTAAATATAAGAAGCCCCAGCTAGACCAAGAAAGCATGCAACATGTATGTAGAAAGTTAAAATACATGTTAGGAACTAAATTAATTAGGGTTACATTAATATTGTAATTTATACTGAATGCTGCTGGTGTATGGTAGTACAGTAATTAAATCACATTTTATGTTCAGCTGGTTACAGTTTGAGATTTTCAGCATTTTCAGACTTCATAAATTTGAGGGCATTTTGAAAGAAAAGTACAAATCAACTTAAATTATTACATCTCTTGTTAATATACTGTTAGTTTCCTTCAAATGTCAAGATATAAAATATATGTTCCATGAAGTGATACACATATTGTTAACAAATTCCCAGTAGATCGCCCGAAAAACATTCAAGCATCCTAGCCTGTGAGAATCCTGATAGTTGGTGAAAGTTAAGTATGACCGCTTGATAGTTTTCACAGACAGTGTTAATAGAGTGGGATGCATGCAAGAACACAAGAGTAGTTGTCAGTCAAGCAGTATATATGTGTAAATGTTTATGGCCGCCGGTGGGCTGTTTAGAAGACACTTGATACACATAATGATTTCTACAGACATTTTCACTAGCTGCGGTACAGGATAGGGCCAACTAGCTAGCAGCAGCTACAGTGTGTCAATGTGTTCATTTTCCTCATACTTCCTGCTAATTTCTACAGTTGATGCACTGTCTGCAGACAGTTTACTGTGGCGATCCCCTTTTAGATTCTGTCAAATTTTAACCAAAGACTCGCGTGATATTTGGCGCTGTTTATAGCCGGGTAGTGATAATGCTTTGCTATATAGCAAAGCATTATCACTACCCAGCCGGGTAAACAGGGGCAAACATGATATTATCAAAATATTGATCAAAGTTCTAAATGTTAGGCTGGTATAAATTAAGAAGATATATATGTTGTATTGGTTCATAGAATATTATGTTTAATTAGTGTTCAACATTTTTTACCATACAATATTAATTACGTTGTGGTAAGCATACCAAAGATTCATTAAATATCATCACAAGCCGTTGTTGATTATTATGACCTCAAAGAGCTCAAATACATTATTCAGTTAAATTTAGATTATTTTAACATAATTGTTAACCTCGGGCTCATTCATTCTATTCATATTCAAACAATTACGATACATATCTGACACTTTTTCATTTTAATTCTTCTTCTGTTTTTTTTTCAATTTTAATTAACTATTTTTTCTTTCAAGTTGAGAATTATGGACATGCATGTCCGAATGTAAAAAAAAGCTAGCCACTACTCTGTCATTGCATACATGGGGTCATCCCGCCTCAAGGTCAGGTTTGTGATACTCCGAATATCTTAATTATAGGAGTTTTTATTCCCAGCATGCCCACGAGGCATCCTGCACCACTCGGCTGGACTCAATTGGCTAGAACAGAGATTAAAGTCAAATCGTGCAGGTTTCACTTGTTTGAAGTTTGCAGACTGATCACCATGGTCTGACATCATCTGCAGCGGTCCTCGCGTTTCTTCCAAGTGTCGTGATCCCACCAGTTACGTTGTACGTGTTTTACTGTGTAATGACGTCCAGATCTGAGTGTCTATCCAGGGCAAGCTGTCTTAATTTCCAGATCTTAATTTACAGTTGGAATTTAAATCGAACAGCAAAGAGAAAGTTAGCATTGACTTATGCAAGGATTACGTGACTCGATATGTGTGTATTTCTAGCCAATTAATGCAGAGAATCATCATAGAATGCATTCATAAAGTATATTCACTTCATATAAAAAAAGGGGCAAAATAATTAAGATCTTTATATATATTTTTTTTAATTGGAGTTTAGAGACACTTTCTTTCAAGATTCTTTCACTTATGTCACAGCTTGTCAATTTATTTCAGGAGGAAACCTGCAATATCTATATCCCCAAATGAATACCACCCTGTCTAAATTGTTGAAGCTGGATGAGCAGATGATGATAATGATATGATATAGTGCTTGTAATACTAGTATACTGCATAGCTATTACATCCTACTTCATCAATAACAGCTGTCATGTGTTTTCCTTAACATGTAGTTATGGGTTCTACCACATGGCACACTTAGACCACATAAGGATGCTTAATGAAAATATGGTGGTAAATGGTTTAATAGAATGAATAGCATTGTTTGCAGTGGTATAATATTTTCTATATTGTTACTGTGGAAACCTTGTTGCAAATGGGTGAAAAATTCCCGCAGAAACATTAAACTCCATATTTACTCCCTCACTGTCGAAACAGCTCCAGTTGACTACTTGCATAGGAAACTTTTTTTGGGGGGAACGTATTTTTTTGTTCAGTGGATCCAACTGAACATTTTGGTACCAATGGAAAATTGTCCAGGGTTGGGAGTGGGATGAGGTAGGATGTGGGGGTGGGGTGGGTCTACTGAGAATACTCAGGTCCCGGGATAACATGATTATACATTAAAAGGACATATCAATTTCACAGAAAGAAAATCATATTGGTCATACGTTCCTATTCTGTGATCAGAGAATGTGAAGTCTGCATGTCTGCATGTCATGTCTGAATTAGAAAATCATTATTTCAAAAGTCTCTAGTTGCCATTTTTACACATTTCACTCTGCTATTTGAACAGAGGGAGTTGTACACATTGATTTTTCAATGGCTACTGCTGCTATAGGAAACCCGCATGGATCTATCTGTAAGAATCTCGTCCAATTATTTGCTCATCTCTGAATGGCAGTATTTAAACAATGTCGCTGTCCTGATCGAATCAGAATTAATTATTTCACATAATAGCTATGTCAACAAAGCACGTGGGAAATGTATTGTTAAAGGGCAATGTTTCAACGTCGGAGGTCTAAATACTCCATGAATGAATAGGAATATGTTGAAAAAATAACGTGGAGGACACTTTATTTGGGCGAAATTGAATTTAATTGAACTTCTTGAAAGCGTCAATTTCAGAGAAAGACGATTCGATGTTTTTATTTAAATTTAATATTAAAGCTATTTTGGAATGATTTCCATGACTTTTCTCTGTGTTGTAAACAGGTTTCCATATCAAACAGATATATGAAATGAACTCATACTAATTTACCAGGTAAATTGACTGACAATACTTGTCAACAGTGATGTGACCCTGTGACATATTTCACTCCATAGCGGTTGGCCTACATATTACTGCACATTGTAAATAATGGCAACAAGACAAGCGACAATGACTCTGTTACATACTGACATTTGTACCAAATAGCCGTGTCATGACAAAATGGAACCGAGAAGTAAAATTTTATTGCACTGTCACATCGAGCGAAATATCACTTTGCTTCCAAATCACGGAAAAATACGCCTCTTTGTTCTCACGTATTACGGATTCGTATAAGTGAGTGGTTTAGTCGTTGTGAAATGCAAACAACTTTTTCAAAAATACAGTATCCTAAAATCAAAGATTTCAGGCCTTTTAGGCAGATAGAAATCGAAATTTCGGAATTTAAATTGTCTTTGATCTAAGTGGCCTCCCTCTCGCTCAGCGTTCGTCCTTCCAAGAAATGAACCTCGCGCCAGGTTTTTTCCCCGGAGTCTATTACATTCCCCTGGACTATCCTCTCATCCCACCTAAATTTGTCGGCCGCTTGATGAAATCGTCTCCTTTGATCTTCTGTCTATTGATTGATTTCAAACCAATTTGAGACAGTTATTTGACAACATTCCTGATACTAGTAGAGCCACTAATTCTGTGATCAATGAAATCGCGCTCGGATTTTATACGCCTGACAACCTCATCAACGCTTTCACTGCATGGGAAAACCCATCAAATGTTGATGTTTGGAGGGTTAATAACGAGTAGCATATGCTCGTGAAAACAAACCCATCCCTGTGTCCTATCCGTTTATTAAAGCAGTGTTGTTGCTTTAGGAATTTCCATCTTCAATTTTAGATAATTGTATGTGCATGATTGACCCACAGGTCAAGATATAATTGATCTGATTAGATTTCCTTGATTAGTTTTTAATGACAAATTCCAATGGTTTCTTAGAATATCATTTAATGCAATGTGTTGCTTACAAAATTATTATTGTATAAAATAGTGAGTTTCTAAGTAAAGTTTTATGAATTTATAATTGAAATTGAATATATTTTATATTGGATAGACTTAATAACAAGAGGAATTACAATACAAATTAGGATATTAGTAAATTTAAAAAAAAAATATTATCTGTATAATCTTTTAGGAATTACTGTATGAGAGGTAAACTATGAATTGTTTAATTTACTTTTTAGAATAAATATAATGTTTTATTGCAATTATGGAACTCTGTATCCACATAATGCTTTATGATGTTATTATATCTGAAATCTTACAAGTCAACAACACCAAGGGAGGTAATGGCAACATAAAACACTAACATCAACCATAGGCGACACTTTGTAACATGTAGTACATTACATGTACCAGTAAGTACACACAAAAACCTGTTAGTCAGAGCAGATCATCATATTGTCCAAGTAAAACACCAAACTGTCATCTTTTTCATACTTGTTGTCGTAGTAATTGTTCCACAATTGAAAAAAAATCATGGCATGACGTGGAGGCTTTTTTGTTTTTATCTCTGACATCATCTGAGCATATGTTGGGGTGTTCAGCCAATGAGGTGGAATGGTAGATGTTGTGTTGGCTTACACTGCGGGCAGCTACGCGGAGTGCACTATCATCTCACAGATCTACTCGTAGTTCAGACCTAGTCGCCTCACACATACAAACATACTTAAAGAACCTGCGTACATCTTTACTAAATAAACTCTGTTTTCTGATGTAATCATACTAACTATGTTTTGTAATCCATAGAAATAGGCTAGGTATTATTACCTGTTTTTTTTACTGTTTCTGGATGGTGGTAGTAATATGCGGAATGAGAAATTACATGTTTTGCGTGACCAACCAACAACAAATTGGTGCTGAAACATTGCATTCATGCTTCAACAATTGTTTAATATTGTTATTAGGTAGTATGCCTTTTAATTTGTTAACAAGCTTAAAAGCATAAGACCATATAATGTTATGAACTTTAGTGAAGATGTTAAATTAGGCAGAACTTGATATTACATTTTAGGATTGAAATTTGTTGTATACCGGTATATATTTATCTATAAAAACATGTATACTGTATGTGATAAATTTTTAAAAAAATTAATTACTTATGCCACATACATGTATATATATTTAATAAGTAAAGAAATTGAGTAAATATGTTGTTTTTTCTAATGTAATTTCTTATTTGCCTGACACAAGTTTGTATTTTAAACAGTATATTTACACGGTATGCCTAAACAGTAACGGTATGCCTAAACAGTAACTTACCCACATGTGATATACTTATGTGTAGTTGACAGTAGTATTAAGGATACACATTAGATATTTTCTGGAATGGTCACACATATCTATTATACCCCGTGATGGGGATTATCAGTCTATGCGTGGGATGAAGACTATTTGTCAGTCTGGCAGAGATAGGGATCACATATTATCATGTTAAATATGAGAAATCTAACCAGTGTGATACATTTCTTTTATGCTCTTTTAAACTTGACCCTACTTGAACTATCATCTTTCCCTCCTGAGTTTTACTAAGACCCCAGTAGGTAACTGATATCAACTCCTCAATATAACACTTACAGGCGTAATAATATTTATCACTCATATTAGACATGGTATAAGGAAGATATTAATTTCAATGCATTTAGCATAAAAAAGGTTATCAACGACCCTACAAATTGTGTTCATTTAAAAATGATTGATAACGTTTTCGAGATTTTTGTCTTATAGAGCATGCGGAGAGGGAATAAGGATGCGATAAGGAAAAAGGGGTCAAATTTTAAGGTTATTTAAGTTTACGAAACACATACAATGATATATTCCAACACGTGCATTTTCTTTTAGGGAAAAATGCTTCCATCTTATTTGAATGCTGTGGCGTCATGTTTGGTTGCCGTGGCGCGGAAATCTCAGTGGGAGGGTACTAGAAGTACGATTGTGAGATATTTACAAAATCTCGCATTCGTTTTGACATGTTCTGTCTTGGTGGCAGATGCACCTCGGAACTGGCTGATAAATGAAGTGAAGAAATATCCTGTAGTCTGGGATGCACGTTTGCAGAGGATGATATACGAGGCGGAAGATTGCAGTTAATAGATATACAACAGGGTACAGCAACGGGCTAAAAACTGTAGACGGTTAATTCATTCATTGTTAAAAACAGCGTTTGGAATCATGCCGTATATAGATGAAGTGATAAAATAATTAAATTTAATGGATTAAAAAGATGAAATATATTTTATTTTTATTGATTTAATTAATTTTATTTTTATTTACAAACTTTGTTATTGTTTACAGGAATTGTTTTGTATAATTTCTCTCGACAAGTTGTACATATATTTATACTATTAAAATGTAAATACCAGTTTAAAAATTGGTAATAACTACTGAATACTATATGATATCTTTGGCTGCCTTCAGCAGGGAGAAACACAATACTTCAACTTTGGTAGTCTAGTACTATTAGTTTTGTCTTCTTTATACTGTTTAAGTTAAACGATGTTCGCATACTCAAAAGAAACCCCACAGAAGGTAAATCACTTTTTGTGTTTTTTTTACCACACGGGATGCATTCAATTTACTTTACGCTTGTGTTTTCGGAAACTCGAGTAACAAAATAATGTGCTCGGTTTGAGCGACTTCATTTAAGTTTCTTACAAGAAAGTTTACTTAAGGTGCTGTCTGGTGTTACATGAATAGAAAGTGGTGCTCCAAGGGGTTGAACCCGACCCCAAGAAGTTGGGAAATAATGCGAATGTATATATGACTCTGACATTGAAGTATTCACGCCAGGGCCAGAATACACAGAAAGATAGATGTGTACATGTTATGGGGATTAACATGTAATCCTCTTATAAAAAGGTTTTAATGTTATGTTTCACCGTATATATTTTGAAATGTTTTGCGTTTATACATACATGTATATATATTATGTATCTGTAGTCAGGTTATCACAATATACAAGAATGTGGATCAAGTAAACTTTTTTTCTGTCAATATTTTTCTTGTTGATTGCCTGTAAAGTTTGTAATGTCTTCTATGTCTTTCAATGGAAATAGTTGTATATTAAGTTCTCAGATTCACATAAGTTGGTACAGGTGTAGAAATTCACATTTCAGATTACTTACATAAGTTGGTACAGGTGTAGAAATTCACATTTCAGATTACTTACATCAGTTGGTACATGTGTAGCTACATAAATAACTAATTTCAAAATGCGAATAACAATGAAATTATGTGAATAATATTCATAATCATACATATGTGATACATTGTTTGCTTAATGTACTTACCTTTTCAATACTTGTCGTCCAATTTAATCCAGATTGTCACTGTTTGAATTGTATTCAGATTGTCTTGGAATTAACAGTAAACGAGGAATATCTCAGAATACTAAGAAAGTCACAATTTGAGATTCATTCCTCAATGGTTTGTTGAGAACACTGTCTTTGAGAACACTGTCTTTGAGAACGCTGTCTTTGAGAACCCTGTCTTTGAGAACACTGTCTTGTTAAGAACACTGTCTTGTAAATAGCACTGTCTTGTAAATAGCACTGTCTTGTTAAGAACACTGTCTTGTAAATACTGTCTTGTAAATAGCACTGTCTTGTTAAGAACACTGTCTTGTAAATAGCACTGTCTTTGAGAACACTATCAGAGAGACTCCTCTAGGACAGACAGACAGACAGATTTACCATCAGAATATGTCTTCTGATGAGTATCCTGTGTTGGTGTTGTTCTATCACATGACAACTTTAACAAATTTCCAGAGAAAACTTTTCCTGAAAGTTTGTTGTTGTCTCCGAGTCCAGTTCCTGGTCTGCTATCCTGGCTGCAACTCTCTCTGACTCTGACTCCGACTCTGTCTCTGGTCTACCTCTCGTGCATCTGTAAGTACAAATTGTGTCCAATTACTCTGGGTGTGCTCTCAGAGGGGTACTGACTCCCCGTGTGTCTGCTTTCATAGCGTGGCTATCTAATCACATGTGATAGCTGTATGGTGTCAGAATTCGCCACATTTCTCTTCCCCCTCTGCATAGGCCCAGCCCACAAGTTTCTTCATGTAATTAACTTGTTATGCGATGCCAAGAGACCTCCACTAGCAAAATAACTAACAAACTTCCCAAAGTCTCCCTGACCAACTATGTGTCATTGGGAGTTACCCCCCAACCCTCGAAAAAAAAAACTGTTCTCCCTAACACAGGCCTGCCGGACTATCGTGTCTTAATACCTCCGAAAACCCTGAAGAGTTTACCGAGACCCGAATTCCTGCGATTCTTCTTTATGCAAGAGTTTTCGAGCCTGTAGGACCTGTCAGGGTGTGTGTTACAGAACTGCCTGTTACCTCTCCGCTGGTCTCCACCAGGATTAATATCTCAGAAATTGTCTTGCATTAGCACACGAGTTGGGCCGAGTTTGTCAGTGATACTGGGGGTCGAGCAATGCAGTGCCGTGATGGAACGTTAGCCAGTTCTGTGGCAGCGCCAGTGCTGTAGAAGATCATACAAGCAGCTAGTTAGCAGTGTAAACAATGGATTGACGGACAGATCCTGTGCAAGGGAACTCCTCCCATCAAGTCTACCTTATCTCTTGTTCCTCTCACTCTGACTACACTGTTCCACACGCAAGTTTACATTCACTCAAAGAGGCCGCTGATTAGGAAAGCTAGGACTTTTTCTCAGTATTTAATGTTTATACATCATCCTAAATCTTCCAGATTTCAACAGGAAGTTGGAGATAGTGGAATCAGCAGAAGATTGTAGAACACTGATTCCATGTCTGGTACTTTGTGCTCCTTATTGGAGCAGATCGAGTTATGCTAATACAAGTTAAGTACTTACACAGACTCAGTTATTGTTTTCTTATTTGCAGACCATGTATGAGAAAATATGTTCCAATGAATGAATTAGTGCTTTATGTTGCAGCAGGAATATTTCACCAATTAACAAGTTTTTAAGAAAAATAGTGATATTTTCTGTGAAATGTAATAAGCAACACATTCCTATCAAGACATCACATCACTGACATCTTAATAGTAGAAAATCTTACAGATATTTTCCTCGCTTGGGATGATGTCGATTTGCCACCAAGCACTTGTCTTTTCACTACTTATATATAATGTTAATGCTACTTGTCATAGTATAGTGCATAGGTGAAGTTAAAGATATATTAATTATTGGCTTTATGATTTTAATGGTACATACTATACTATGGATTATAATAGATGGATCCCAGAATTATTCATGATCAATGTCCATGTGCACTGCAATAAATCCTTAGTCGGGTGTCATATCATCTTTCTTAACCATATGTCATGACATCAATTATGCACATGCTATCCCACTGTGGGCCCATCTATGACTAGAGTTACAGCATCTCGTGGCATTGTCTCCCTACAATGTTGATCCAACCTTGGCAATTTGATGTGTCCGTGGGGACCTTCAGTGTATAATTACTACGGGAGGTTAGGTGTCACTATATCTATTTATCTGTTTATTCTATTTGCTTCCTATCTTTCCATCTATCTCCATAGCTCTATATTTCATATCTTTATATCTGGCTCTGTCTGTCTGTTTCTTTGTATCTATCTCTCTCTGTCTGTATCTCTCTGTCTCTGTCTCATCGCAAATGGGTGAAAGATTCTTGCAGCAACATTAAACTCCATATTCACTCAATCACTCTGTCTCTCTCTGTATCTGTCTGTCTGTCTGTCTGTCTGTCTGTCTGTCTCTCTCTTTCTCCCACATTATCTCTTTCCCTCCTTATCTCTCTCTCTCTCCCATCTCAGGGCTCAATTTAGCGACTAATTTGGGAGCCATGTCGACATAATTTTGCATTTGGCAACCAATATTTCACTTATTTTAAGTGTTTCTGGCTATGCAAGAGCCAATAGGCTCCTTGGAAACATTTTTAACTTTGAGGCCTGGACTGTCATCTTCTTACCATACCACTCTCTTGTTCTATTCTTGCCATTTGTAGCTGTGGTTCTAATACTGTTTTCTCACAATATTTTTGGTTCAGGTAGGAGACATCCTCCCAGCACAAGGATATTAATTAGAACCTACAACAACCATGTGTTACAGTAAGACCCACAGTCGAGGCTCATGAGCATGAAGTAATATGGCGTCAACTATAGAGATTGTATTGCATTAATCTCGTCTTGCATGCATCTCATTTGCAGAATTGTTCTCAACCACAGAGTATATCATAACATGCCCACAGAGGAGGACTTGAACTTGGCACCTTTGGTTTTGCAATCTGATGCACTCACCACTCCCTCCCTCCCCAAACACACCCTACCCCCCAGTGGTGTATACATGTTAGTCAATATTCCGTATATGCCTGTCACTTATTGTGGCATTATTTGATTGATAGGGCTGAACTGTACATGGGTCTGATACAATTTGATTGGCTACATTGACGAATATCACAGTAATCCTAAGTGCCAAACATCTGTTGTTTCTCAAATGATTATTTACCTTCGATTCACCTGATCTTCAGCAATAGGATACATTTTACTTGCATCTATTGAATATCTATTAACTTACGCCCCTCCTGAAATAATTGACGTAATTATTTATGGCATGACATTAATATTTAACTGAAACAAGTGCACAATCGTACAATTAGATATTATTACTACAGGACTTTTAAAAATCTGTTTAGAAATAGAACGTGAGGAAAGAACAGATGTATGGCTAATGTGTTTGTATTGCATTGCTTGGATCACCGAGAGAAATTTGCCTTAAGTCAGATTTCAACTGAATAAACTTTTATCTCATGCTTTTAGACATCCTTTGGAAAGAGGCATAAAACCCAAAATCAATCACTCACTTAGTGTTTCGGCAATTTGTTTTGTTGAGATGCTTTCTGAAATCTTTGTGAAGGTTTGTTTGTCATGCATGTTGATACTAAGTTCATTATTCAGACATTAACTGTGCAGTAAATTTGCTCAACAAGGCAGGTACAGTTAATTACAACTATATTGTTGTGTAGATTTTTGTGCTGAATGCAGGGTTATATAAAAACTGAACTGAATTTAAACATTAATATGAATGACTTCATTGTTATTGGTTTCAACTGGGACAATGCAACACAAAGGTACTGTATTATCCTTTCTGATGGTATTTTAAATAGAAAATTAAGTTAATGTTTTTCAAATTCATCCTAAATGTACTTGTATAGTTATGGTTTTTTTGGGAGGTGAACCTGTGGAAACAGTAATTATTATTTGACCTACTAATGGCACAATGCATGGATGAAGCAGATTAACCAAGGTCAATTATTTAACTGTATCCCTGACATAAGCATTTACAATCAGGACTTTTCTACAAATAAGAGTACTTGTTTCTAATCTATCAGAAAATTGCCATAATGTAACTATACATACCTCCCAATGATTGAACACAACCTCTGCTACTTGGAGTGCAATATAATCCTAAGATGTCCAAAAAGGTGGTCATATAGACCAAATAGACATAGAAAAGTCAGAATATGTTCATGAGTCCCTCAGAACTCAGAAATGCAATATGTTAACCCAGAAGGTTGTCTTTAGGCAAGTCATACAACAGACACAGAAAAGTCACAAATTCTTCAGAACTCCAAATGCAATATGATGACCTGGAAGCATGAAAGGCAAAGTTTTCAACTTTAATGCCAATTGGGCATTCTCCTGATGTTGTGTCTCATTCCAGCAGACGCACTGACGTTCAATATTCCCAAGTCATGGTCATTCCTCCATGGCACCACATGTTGACATAGTCTTCGTTAAAATCATCAAATTCCAGCGCAGCCAGAAATATTGTCATGTCGTGTCGTTTACAATCCCGTCTCTCACGCCCATCCGAGTCGTAATTTCCTCATTCGGTTGTTGCAGCCCGCGCATCAATATTTCAACCGACGAAAACTAAATTTGGCCATTTATCAAACATTTAACTGTTAGAAATTGCTCCTCGCAAATATTTTTTCGCCATAATTGGGGATATAATTGCTTCATGAGTCCCATGTAAAGGGGGACAAGCTAGGAATTGGCCCAGAAAATATTATTTTATTGATTGGGAAACTAATGAAGTGTAATAAGTTTCCCGTTTGCCTGCTCATGTTGTTGCAACACGGCCATGTACACAGAGAGCGACATGCCCGTGCAATTAAATGATTACAGTCCGTCGCAATCAATATTGAACTTGAATATATCCTCGGCCCCATTCGTCCCCAAGCCGAAACCTTTTCTTACCTCATTTGGCTATTCTGAAAGGAATTTGTCCAAATCATTTCATTTCTGATGAGCTTCTTTCAAAGTAGACCACAGGTTTTTAGAAGATGTTTTTGCCAAGTTTGACAGTTGCATAAAGTCTGGAGATTGGTTCTATTGAATTGGTCCTGCCAGAATTGATCAACAAATTATTCCCTGGGTGGTGATTTGCAAACAGGAAGACCAAGCGTATATTCTAGTAGCTCCACTTAGCATTCTTAGAGAGGATGGCTGTGTCCTTTGTCCAGCTATAGCAGACTTGATGTCACTTGTACATTGCCACAACTCTCAGACCAAATCCCCCAAATAATCACAAATTCACAATAATTAATGCACAATTTTAGCAATTGTAAACTGCTTATCATGGTATAGCTGCATATATGCTTCTATGTAAACATAGGAAAGTTTCAAAATAACTTTGTCAGTTTCAATTTATATTTTTATGAACCTACAATTTGCTTTTATATGCTTGGAAACAGCTAGGTCATTTTGATAATTTTATAGTATTGTGAAATCATTATTATTTTTTATCTTATATTTGATGTCTTTTTTAGGAAGAATTCATGTATATTTTATAATTGGATTCCTTTTTTTATTCATTTTGATTGTGGCAACCTAATCCATTACAAACCCTTGTGAATGGGGATATTTTGTGTTCATTTGATGGACATCTGCACAAATGTGCATCACACTTATTTATTTACTCACTAGCTACAAATGCCAGTATAACACAGGCTTCTATTGCATTGCAGTTCGTTATATCGCCACTGTTGTGTTATCCAAGTGTGTATGTATGCAGTGAAGAGTGTTTGGCGATATCTCTTGCATTGAGGAAACCAGAAGACGTTTACTTATGGACACAAGAGCTGGGGAATAAGCATGGTGACATTTACTTGGGGAAAACACTTGCTCATTATACCTCTGCCTAGAGGACAAGTACACATTTGTGTCCTCTCTGGATGTGATCTGTGTACTCTTACTTCAGCTAAAAACTGGTGAAGTCTCACTGACCTAGAAGTCGTTATTACCTAAATAGAAATTAGTCTTCCTGGTGGTTCTTGATATGACACTTCAAATTGGTGGACACACAGGCAATGTTGTTTAATTCATGTATATAGGCCGAGGACTTTTGTGAAAACATGAGTTGTTGGAGATAAATGCTACGGCTGTGACAGGACAAACCTATAATGCTAACACAGATGTCGCTGATGCCCTTTGGATGAAAGCTTCTGGCAGGCACTTCCAACCAAACAATGTCTTCCTCATCATGGTTTATTTCCACCCTATGTCTCCTTTCCCCCTCATCCAGCCTGGAATCTAACCCAATATTTCAAACTTTGAGACAATCCCAGCAGATATCCTCAGGCACTGGGACTGATAGCAGCCGTTCCTAGTCCGCCATTGTTGGTACTTTGAGATAGGTCTTGTCAAGCCGTGCAGGAAGAGTTATGGATCAAGCATTTGTTTCCGATCAAATTGGAGGAATATTTATCAGAGGAGCCTTGCTATCCAGTAGTATTTGTAGACTTTGTCAGGGACAGACTCCAGATGGATACATTGCAGTATGTCATCGTACTAGACCAGGGACCCGAACCAGCCACCTTCAAAGTGACCTTCATGATTTACATTCAATTCTTAGATTAGAAGGTTGTGTATGGTGTTGTAGCCATTCCATTGAAAGAGAATTTCCTGCTGATTGATACAAGATGTCTTGTTCAAATATTTTGGGATAAATGAGTTTGAAAATGCCATCCTTATCAATATTGCAGGGGTGGTGATGTTAATGTTTACATTGAAATGATCTTCCTCATGGCCTTATGTTCATTCTAAGCTATTTATTGATTATTTTGACTTAGAGTGAATAAATGTATTCAGCTGCTTTCTATCTCACAAAAGTTCCTATTAAATATTTTGCAATAAAGCTAACTCTAAAATATTGTTTTTAATTTTGTTCAAGTCTATAGATTACTTTTCCAAGCAGTATTTTCCAATACATAGCAATATATTTTACAACCTATTAAAAACAAATCACATACCATAAACAAATATTGAATATAACATTATTTTAATCTTAATGATTCCTGATGAGTCAGTCAATGGACATACATACAGTACACTGAATACATTATATCCAATATTGCCAGCCTCAAACTTTTTTGATGAGTGCCCAACCTCATCCACCCAATCCCCGCCCACCCTGGATCCACCATACCCAGAGCCCACCAGTGGAGCAAGCTAATGATCACCCTAGTCTGGACATGTGCCACGCTGTCCTCCCAAAACCTCCTCCATAAAGCTTCCCCCCTTCACTCTCGCCGCCCATTAGGCCTCCAGTGGTGCTAATATATCAAGTTCACTTTTGATTTCTTCTGGATTGTCTCGGATTGCTTTCCCTGTCAGGACAGAGAATAGTCCAGCTTTTGATGGAGGGCATTCAGTGTACACAAGGCACCGGGGTATGGCACAATCAGATTTCCTACATGCATTCCATTAAATTATTCCCATATGTGGAGTTGGCAGTATGCTGGGCTGAAAGTGGTGGAATCCAGGAGAAAGCATGTCCACTTGTCAGGAGTTAATGGCTGATGTATTGCATTGACACCTGATTGAGAATATATCAGGCTCTCCAGACAGGTAGAGCATTCTGTGTGAGAACACCCATATGTATGCCTGACCTGCTTGGGTGATCATGTACAGATGACCTGCTTGGGTGATCATGTACAGATGACCTGCTTGTATGGCTGACCTGCTTGTATTGGATGATCATGTATGGCTGACCTGATTGAGTGATCATGTATGGATGACCTGCTTGTATTGGATGATCATGTATGGCTGACCTGATTGAGTGATCATGTATGGATGACCTGCTTGTATTGGA
>JAUTBV010121384.1:0-28806 GCA_032361325.1 Lepetodrilus fucensis
ACATTGACTACAATATTTGTATTGATCTCATGATAGTAAATTAGTACTACCATTCTACCATAGATCCCATTTCAGGATTGCAAATTAGGTTATAGTTTTTTATTTTTTATTTTTTTATTATTTCACAAGTTTGCGATGTCGAAATGGAAAGGGACTTAAAATACTATCAACATTGAGTAATTCCTATTTATAGTACAGTATAACTTTGCATCGACTGGCTGTAAAGTAGAGTTCACAAGATGTCACAGAGATTTAGATTGGAAAGTATTGGAAATGGTTGATGGAAACTCTTGCTTACTTCATTGTACAGATCATCTTTTCCAATGACACTGAACAGCTTTCTGGTTCCACCAGCTACAGCTGCACTCAGAACCTTGATGTAGGTGTAATCCTCCGCTCTGTTTCCAACTACAAATGTTATGTTTGCCTTCCATTTGTCCTAGAAGCAAATAATATAATTTAAATAGAAAGCAGAAAGAAATACCAATTTATTCCATCATTCAGTCTGAAAGTAAGAGATCAGAATGTATATACATAGAATATTAAGATATGTGTTAACATATAAAATATAGCAAGATATATAATTTACTGTAAATTAGTGGGGTGTTTTTTTGTGTGGATTCAGTATATAGATATATACTTTCATAGGACAATACTTTATTTTGCAATATACATAATGGCCTAATAAGCAGGAATGTCATGTGTATACACCCAGCTTCAACAAACATCAGTAATAATATTAATTTTGGTAAGTAAATATTGTAATAACATAAATTATTATGCAAAGAATGCCCCTAATAAGTAATACTGCTCCAAGTTTTAATAACAATATGATGTGTCAACATAACGTTCACTTAACATCGCTTAAAGTTATATGAACAGATTCAGCTTAGGATTTATTAGTGAGCCAGTGGTAATGCCAAATAATGGTAGAAAATAAACATAAAATAATGAAATCCCACTGATCCGAAAGTGACAAATTACCTCTTCAAAGGGAGTGGTTATGAGTGCTTGGTCCCATTTTGCCGATCCTTGGGGTGCATTTCCACTCTTTACTCTTTTCCCACCTTTTGACATATTGCTATTTTCTTACAACCTTCAAGGTAAACATAAATGTGGAGCTGGCATTGAGTTCACACTACATCACCATTTTGTTTACGATGTTGCTAAGTCAATTGCGTCTGCGCCAACGGAAGTTCCGGTAGTTCGTTCACCACGTGGAGATACTAGTTTCATGCAGCATGTAATTTATTAATATACCTTTTAGTAAGTAAAATGTGAATGGGAACCATTAAAATTAGTTGTTTTTTATCATCTATTACACTTGAAATATTGTATTGAAATTATATTTAAAAAATAATATTTAGCACATTATTTTACCAGGATATAGTCATAGTTCTATTATATATAACATTAGTCGTATCCCTATACTATATAAACTAAAAGATGGCATCCTCCACTGTATCAAGGTTGCAAACACCGTTCTTGAAATGTTTTTCTTCCAAACTCAAAAACTTTGGACATTTGAAAATTGCCAGGACATTTATGTCGTCATTAGAGTCTTCTCAAATAACCTACAAAACTTTTGGAGACCCGAGATTAGTCTTAGAAAAGAATGAAGTAGAAATTCCACGTGATGTTGGCAAGAATGATGTCAAAGTAAAGATGTTGATGGCACCTGTGAATCCTTCTGATATCAACATGATTGAAGGAACATATTTCATCAGACCTCCTTTGCCGGCAGTCGTTGGAAATGAAGGAGTCGGGGAAATAATTGAAGTAGGCGACGACATCACTGATCTCCATCCTGGCGACTGGATCATCCCAGATGTAGCAGGATTTGGAACCTGGAGAAACTTCATCGTGGCTCCCAGATCATCAGTTTTAAAAATAGAAAATAACATTCCTGTTGTCAATGCCGCAACTTTACTGGTCAATCCACCAACCGCGTACCGGATGTTAACGGACTACGTAGAACTTCAGCCTGGTGACGTAGTAATGCAGAATGGTGCCAATAGTTCAGTTGGTCAGTGTGTTATCCAGCTAGCGAAACAGTGGAATTTTATCACAGTCAATATGGTGAGAGATCGTCCTGACATCGTGGAGTTGAAACGATATCTCAAAGATCTTGGTGCGGATTACGTGATAACGGAAGAATTTTGCCGTTCTCCGGAAATGAAAGATTTCATGAAGTCCTTGCCGTCAAAGCCGAGACTGTCTTTAAATTGTATTGGGGGAAAGAGTGCAGCAGAACTTATGCGCTATCTCGGCCAGGGTGCAAGCATGGTGACATACGGAGGAATGTCACGCAAACCCATCATAGTGCCGACTGGTGCGCTGCTATTCAAGGAGATCAAGCTGGAAGGCTACTGGAATACAGAGTGGAACAAAAGAAATAAAGACAGCATTGTGCGAGTAGACATGTACAAAGATCTGTGTAGGATGATTCGAAATGGACAATTACAACACCCAACAAGTGAATATTTCCTACTGAATGAGTTTCAAAGGGCCGTCTCGGATTCACTCGATAGTTTCAAGAGCAGCAAGAAAATCTTGGTAATGGATGAAGATCTTCTGTAAAAAATTGGGAGTGGATTTACCGTACCATATTTTCATTTGAAGGACAGAATGATAGTGTTCATATGCAGCCATAGCCATTGTATCATCATTAAAGTGCATTTCTTAATTCAAGGCCGGGTATACTCCATGATATCACATGTGTTCATTTTGTCATGTCAATATTAATCAGGGTTGTTACATTATTTGTATGTGTATGTACATGTACATATATGTACAGGGTACTGGAATATAGTGATAAAACTATAAGTGTTTATAGTATAAAATATATTTTAGCTTACAATATATTTTTGTATCATGCTTTACAAATGATCCTAAATGGATCCCTACCAACTGATTATTTTTATTTGATGTGGCTCTAATATCACAGCCTAGTGTCAGTTTAGTGCTGGAGGAAATATATGCATAACCTTAGATTTGTAGTAATGGACTGATGAACCAAGGATTACAACACACAAGTTCAGATATCACATCCTGTCATGACTTCATTGGAAAGATCCAACTTCTGTAGACATTAATGCCAATTCCTCAATGTGGGATAAAACAAACAACATTCAGCTCTAAAGTCCAACAGTCTTCCACTATGCTCCCACTCATCTCTAGCTGTATACAAGCAAGTGGTGGATTTGCAGAAAAATATGTCTATTATTAAAGATCCATTATATAAACCTATATATGTTGTCTGGTTTTTTAGCAGAATTGGTCGAGTGAGTTACTTATTTGTTTTACGTTTCAGCAGGAGTATTTCACCCATACATAGACAATGAAGAATCAGTCAAGAAACTTATCTTGTATAAATCCTGTGGATGACATATAGCAAACTCCATTCATTGTGGAAAACATACCAGATCCCACTGTAGGATTCATATTCGATACCTTCCGTTTTCTGGTTCCTTATTGCTCCTTTGTGACTACATCTAATAAAGCTCATATTAATATACAAGAGTTGTCATCCAATATTCGGTACCACAGTTCTAGCATTTCGAAAATATTTTCCAATGGGTTTGTATGTAATAATCATTTTCAACACTTTATTAGGAAAAGTCATTTATTCAAAGACAGGAATGTACCGTGCACACATAACAAAAGTACATTACACATACCTGAATAAAGAATGCAGATTCAACCTCAAACATAACACATGAATCTTGAACATACCAGTAATCAAGTGTCTAGGCTTCAAACTAACACCCATCACACAGTAATTTAATGATCTATGAAGTGATTGGTTGTTTGATCAATGAAACTAAATCATGAAATTATATCTTCATTGATTACTTGATCATTAATAACTCGATGAATTTACAATTCTATTAAAACGTCATGGGTCAAGACATGTCGTCAACATAATATTAATAATTTCAGATAGTTACAATTATCAAATTTGTACAAGTTGTTAATAATGTGTTAAGCATTCAATTCAACATAGGAGCTAGTACTTTGTTACTCTATATCATACATATAACTAGTGATATTGTACATGTCCGACAGATACCAATATCATCCAGTACTAATATTCTTAAACACATTTATATTATCTATTGCTACAGAAAATAAAATTGCCATAATCCGTAAGGCCACTTAAACTAAACTAATCTTAGTTCCTCAATAATTCATGGGTGAATTGTTTTTTGAAAATTTGATGTGGTTATATTTGTTGTATAACTTGTAATCCTTTCCGCCGGGTAGATCTAATAACTCTCCAACATTTATTATGTATCAGAATGGCAAACAGTAAATGTATCTTAGAATATTGCAAACTTGTCCGATATAGAATAGATAAACAAAGAGTTTAAGGATCATGTACTAAAGTTCTCCCTTCATATTGAGCATAGATGGCGTCATGCCCGTTTCACAACGGCCTCCTAAAATTATGACCCAGTTTATCACCGCCTAAGTTAGATGCCAACTTAAGAAGGGATAAGACTTGTTACATCATCGTGAAACACTTGTTACAAGGTGATAACATTTAGGACTGGTTTAGGAGCTCCTAACTAGTTATACCATCGTGAAACAGGGACCATGTATTTTAATTCCTTACATTTTATGAGAGCTTCACATATTTCTTATGCATGAACAAAATGTTCTATTTTAGTAAGAAAATATTCATTCACAAGTTGAATTTCACCATCTGCCAACCATTTGACAGCAATAACTAGTTTGTCTTTTTGTTCTGAATTTGCAATATTTTAATAGAAAATGTACAAAATTATGAAGATCAGAGATGATGTTTTTCGCACTTCTCCAGTTTTGATTTGGTAATACTTGATAACATTGTTAAACATTGAAAATCTGCAATACATACATTTATTTACCTTGATGGCAAAAATAATCAATCTTAGACAGTTCTTAGAAAGGCACTGATCCAAGTTACTATGCAAACACATTGACAACTTGATGAATCTGCATTTATTTAGTAACAAGATTAAACTGAATCTACCTACCGGGTATTTGCAATATTTTTCATAAATTATTTCATACCCCAAAAAAATTAAACATAATACAAATAAATAATGATAGCTGGTTACAAAAACCCGACTAACCTATCCTGTTACAGGTTTGCAGGAGTATTAGCCACAGTGATTATGAGTAAAACAAAGAATACAGACAATCTTGATATTTCCCCAGACAACTTCTTTGTTAGTAGATTCTATCAATCAAACAGATCGTTCTGATATCACTGTAACACCATGGTGAAAAGCATTTCCTTCCAATTAACTATAACTAGTTGCTTCATCTCCATAATGCTTCTGCAATGCGATATAGCTAAATGCATAAAGCTAAATGCATAAGATGTGATAGATGTCTGAATTTCTGGACTACCGATTAACTTGCTCAATTTAGGTTTTTGTCTTGATGCATGTTTAAAATATTAGTACTATTTCTTGATCAGACCAAATTTGTATGCGTCTTGCAGATTGTCTACTTATAAACAAAAATACCAAGATTTATAATTACAGTACCGGTATACATGTATCAGAAATAGTTTTGATATTAAAAACAACAAAAAATCGCATTTGGCGACTTATCAAGATTGATTCTTTAACATTATGATATGAAAACCTCAGGGTTGTTCGAGTTGTAAGAGAAAAGATAAATTCATGGTAATTCTTGAATGTACCATATACATATATTACAGAAGTTATTTTTAAACATATATAATCCAATAAAACAATTAAGTCAGCCAGGTGCGGTTCCAAATAATTCTATAACAATTTGGTTATAGAAAGTTAAGTATTACTAGAAATGTAACCTACTAAATCCCACAGTATATCAATATCATCGTGATCTGTTTGGGGAGGTTGTAGTACCTACAATAACTATGAGTTACCATGGTTACAACACCCAACTAGTGTACAGTGGCAGCGACGAGTACAGAAGTAAACCAAGAACTGTCTCCACAATGTACACTGCATGATTCGCCACCTGAAGTGCGATCAATAGCACCAAGCAATAGGTCCACATCTATAATGGAGGCAACACGTGATTATGCATTTGGTAATATTTCTAACCTCTTGTTAGTCTGCAGTATGTGATAGGGTAAATATGTTACCATTTGACAGGAGTCTGCATGATGTGATAGTGTAAAAATGTTATCATTTGCCCATCTTCATTCAACTTTGAATATAGTTTGCATGGAATAGATACAGACTTGCATCCAGATATACACACATACCGCTATGACCAGTAAGATAGTGATTACCGATTTATTTCTCAGTTACCGGTAATAGAAATACACAAAGTATAAATTGTAAACTTTTCTTTGGTCATATCCCTACATTAAATTACAGGACATTATTAAGAAAGTTGTGCAGTATTTATTATTTGCTGCATACAATCACAGTTTAGTTAACTGAAAATGCTTCATTCAAATAAATTAAGCTTGCAGAGTACCATAAATAGATGAACAGATTTTTAGTGGGACAAAAGAAATGATACACATGCCAAGTTAATATACCTTGCAATCATAAGTCATATTTATTCAAAACTGATTGTCGGAATATGTGGCTGTATGCCTTTAAGATAAGTGTAAGTAATAATGTACCTGCAAAGACTTGATAATCATTAGAAAAGATTCATACCCATAGGTGATTTTACCTATGCCCATTATTATCATTGCTCATGTGTAATATATACAGCTATATTTGTAAGAATCTGAGCTTTTAAGCATGAAAAGCCACACAAACCAATCGAAATCTGCCATTTTACCTGCCAATGGGAAATAATCCAATGTTTTGAAAATGGTGTGTCTCTATGTTAGTTGTGTGGTTATAAGAGTATGCTGTGATTGTATTTAAATATACACTATAAATCACATATGATTAAATTAATAAATTCACAAATATAACACACTTTGTTGTGGTTCAGGAAATCTCTGACAAAATACAGACTAGCATTCTTATACCACAGGGTCCATATGCACAGACGTAGTTTAGGTAAAACGTAGTTTAAGGATCATACCAAAACCTAGTTTAGCCTAAACTGTGGTTGAACTACGTTTGTGCATACGGACCCAGGTGTTCTTTCTCTTTCTCTCTCACACACACGCATGTATGCATGCACACAACACACACACACACAAATACCATAAGGTAACATTTGGATTTGAATTATGGCAGTCTTTGAGCAGAACATTCAAGGATGCAAATAATTAGCACTTTGTCTAACAACTGACCACTTCTCAATCTCCAAGCAAACTCGCTTTTGCGCGAGGAGTCAATTTCCGTATCCGACCCCTGCTGCTCATTGTCACATCTGGAGATGACCTGGATTCGTTTGTGTCGGACTCGGAATCGGAACCGTCATCTTCGTCTTCGACAACTCTATTCCGACCCCGCTCGTTGTCACTGTCGTCCTCACGATACCGCACTGTCCTCCGACCTTGGTTTCGTGTCCTGATGTTGGGCTTGCGTTCGTACACGTATATGTTGTCCTGAACTTTCCGCCGCTCTCGCGCACTGTGCCGCACACTCTCCACCTGCTTGTGTATTGACCTGGAACTGGACTTGGTCGTAGCGCTGCCATGAGCTCCTCTCTTCGAGTCCACATACCCACTGCTGTTCAAGCATTCTTCCTCTTCTTCTTCCTCCTCCTCCTCGGAATCTTTGTTGCTACTGTTGCTGCTGCTGTTGCTAGAGTTCTTGCCATTGGGAGAGTTGGCTACTGAAGATGAGGCTGAGGTAGATTCAGATTTGGACACGAGTGAGCTGCTCTCGTCGGCCTGATATCTGACCGTTTTTTTCGTCCCTGTTGTCGCTCGAGTCCTGTACGAAGGCTTGTTGTAACCATTGGACACAGATGTCTTGCCTGAAAGCATGTAGAATTGTTAGAGATGTTTTAATCTTTAAATCTTGAAAATAAATCACTTCTATCAGTTTCATTGTATGTTGTTAATAAGGATAGGTATTCAATCAGAATATTTGTGGGAAAACCATTTCCAAATTTTATTATTTATTTATTACTTGACTTTGCGATGGTAATCTTTCACCAATATGCAACGACGTTGGCTCCAATAGTAATGTACCAATGGGCATTCCATAATTTTTTTAAATCCACAAATGGGCATCAAGCTAACTATATAAGAACACCAACCACCTGATTCAGCAATAACTGTAAATCTGAGATGGGTTGATTAAAAAAAAAATGGATCTACCCACCTGAGATACGGCTGCCACGTTTCGGTTGTATTTTCCCTGAAGGTCGTTCATCCTCAGTTTCATCATCATCATCGTCTTCGTCAGACTCCACCTTACTTCGTGGAGGAGGTTTTCTTCTCGATCTTCTTACCGACGGAGAGAAGTCGTCATCATTGTCATCATCCTCCATAGTCACATTGGCGTCTTCTATCTCGGTTTCCTCGTCGGAATCATCACCCTCCTCGCTTTCCCCGTCACTTCGGGTAACTTTGCCACCTGACATGAAACAAGCAACATGGTACTCTCCATATTAGGGTCTGACAGCACCTACCACTGTCAACGGTGGAATATTTCGGTATTCCCTTAAATTCTATATGCTATACTAAAATATACCTTAAAATAGAAATCAAATATATTTATGTGGCATACCTCAATCAAATATTAAGCATACAAATTTTGATCACTGAAATTTTAAGTATCCATGTGTCCATCACTTACCAGTTGACCTGATGACCTGTGCCGCTCTCCTTGGTCTTGGTCTGGGTCTGGAAGCCACGGGTCCGCTGGAATACCCGTCCTGACTGTCCTTCTCCCGTTCAACCACGCCGTGTGAGCGCGTTACTCTCGTTGCCACCCCGGAACGGCCGCTGCTGCTGCTACTAGAGCTAGAAGACTGGCTACCGTCGTGCACGTTACTCGGTCCTCGTTCCCTGCGACTAGAGCTGGCGATACTGTCACTGGGCCTGGCAGTGGACCTAGACTTGCTGCTAAAAGATAACACACCAATTTACACTCACGTATTTCCTTATCAATAGTATGAATAGGACCATCTCAAAAAGACTGCCTATATGTCTAACTTTGAAAATGTCCAAAGGAAAGCAGCAGAGATAGCTGTTCCTGGGCCTATGTCATGTATGCACACACCTGTTAACCTCCTCACTGCTGCAGGCATATCTATACCCAAAACACATGCAAAATGGAACACACCTAACAACCTTCCTACAAACTGGCTTGTTCTATGTACCCACCTGACAACCCTCCTACAGAATGGCCTGTTCTATGTACGCACCTGACAACCCTCCTACAGACTGGCCTGTTCTATGTACGCACCTGACAACCCTCCTACAGAATGGCTTGTTCTATGTACACACCTGACAACCCTCCTACAGAATGGCCTGTTCTATGTACGCACCTGACAACCCTCCTACAGAATGGCCTGTTCTATGTACGCACCTGACAACCCTCCTACAGAATGACTTGTTCTATGTACGCACCTGACAGTTTTTAGCGGTCTACGAGTCCTTCCTGAAGCCTTCCAGTTGGAGGTGATTTCCTTCATCTGATCCTCAAACATGGCCGACAGTCGCAACGTCATAGTATATATCTGCAATGGTGCAACATACAGGTGAATACTTCCTGCCACGTGTACTGTACTGCGCAGGGGCCCGTTGCTCAGAACAATTGTAGCGCTACAACAGTTGTAACTGGGCTCCGGCCACAATAAAAAGCGCTGGCCTTAACAATAGTTGTAGCTGCAATAGTCCCCTGGAGATATTTTAATTTTAAATGTTTGTTTTTTTAACTGTGGGTTAAATCCGCTTTCAAGATTATTTCACTTCATCACAGCTTGCTAGTTTAACCCTCTCCATGATGGATTAAAAACAGTCACTGCTCTTTAGGGCAGCTCCGGTTGCCTTCAGCGTGGAAAGGGTTAAGGCAGGAGGAAACCTGCAACATTCATAGCCCTGAATGTTGCAGTAAATCTGTGAGCACTGGCTGGTGGCTGATACTGACAGACCAAGGAGAATAACTGCATTGCCATAGGACATATCAAGCAAGTAAATATTTTAAATCACATAGAAGTCATCTATGTGATTTAAAATATGAAAAAATACCACACTCAAAATGCACTGCTGAAGATTTACAACGTCTTAGGAGTAAGTGTTGATAATGAACGTACCCTGGATCTCTTGTTGGTGTTGTATGCCTTGGAGTTGCTGAACACCAGTCTCCCATCCCGACACACCTCGACCGGACTGGAGTACTGACCGCTGTCCAGTTTCTCCCGGATCTGACACAGGTCCATAGGATTCTCCACATACTGATAGTAGTCCTGGAACAGTCAAACACATCATACATCAGTCATACATCGGATACGACAATGGATAAAAGTAATGATTAACCCTCTCCTTGCTCGATTAGGCAGATACAGCGTATTAGGGCATCTTTGGTTGCCTCCATCATGGAGAGGGTTAATGAAGTTTCATGAAATATATTCAAACAATTTTCTCAAAATTCTTCAATGGACATGTAATTTTTAATGTTCTCTCACGAAAACTGTTCACAGTGTGGCATATGGGTGAAAGCTTCCTGTAATAGACCTCAAACAACAAATCAATGTGAGGCTATAATTTTTCCAGATAAAATACTACAAATAATTCATCCATGTAGAACTCACAGTCGCGTGTGAAGACTGAACCTATGTCACTTCAGACATACCAATGCAAATACAGTACAGAGAACAACTAAATTTTCAAAATATCAAAATATGCAACTCACGGGGTAATCCTGAGGGTCGACTGCGGTTCTGAAAGGTTTGCTGTCCTCACACTCCAACACCCGCTGTACGAGATCCCGACATTCCTGTTTCCATTGGTCGGGGTCAGTGACCAGCTGCTCTGTGCGTTGCCGCTTGCTCAGACCGCCTTTCCTCGTCTGAAAGTGTACATAATATTATGATGGATGTTTCCTTCATCGCACTATTATTTTTGCTGCTGCTTTAACTTCACTCATTTTGAAACTGGATAAATAGTACCGGTAAATAACTGGATAAATAATAGTACCAGTAAATAACTGGATAAATAATTGTACCGGTAAATAACTGGATAAATAATAGTACCGGTAAATAACTGGATAAATAATAGTACCGGTAAATAACAGCTACTATGTACATACTGAGTAGGGAGGTGTCGCTTCTCTCAAAACTTTACAGTCGTTTGAACAGATATTATTCCTTTTAATCCTTGGAAGTACAATGCGACAGAAATGAGGATGACATTCAATATTCGTCAAAATATCCACAAAGAGGAAACAACTCTGGATGAAGCAAAGTTGTCTCCCTTCTCCTTCACCAACCTTCTTGCGTTTCTGACTGCTGGATGCGTTGTCAACTTCATCCGAGTCTGAGGAGGATGTGTACGTCTTCATCCGCTGCATCTGCTTGGCTAGAATCGGCATCGGATCACAGCAGTCCGTATCACTGTCAAAGACACAGGTTACTTAGATGTTGTCACTACCTCACTAACAATTAATCTAAAATAAATGACCAATTGTAATGTTTTGGTAGACGTTTCCACTTTTATCGAGTCTTTTTATGTATTTTTTTTAAATTGTTATTTATAGATGCTTTCAAGGTGCTTTCACTTAAGACAGGAGGAAGTCCACAAGATCCCGCTGAATGTTGCAGTAAACCTGCACGCACCGACTGGTACCGACAGACCAAGGATAATAACGGTATTAATGCCTAGCCTATCATAAATATTACAGAAAGAAAAGTTTGTCATGTTGTCATTAAGATGTGTACGGGACACTGACTAAAGGTGATGGACCAGGGCTGCATTTAGGCTGCACTACATCTCTACACATCACTATGACATTTTTTATACAAATTAGTGGCTAGCTTAACGATTTCGTAGAAAAATAACAGGTAATCGGTTTGCGCATGCTTTGGGTTTTCCTACTATTTCCTACAAAACACTACGGGCTCAAAAGCTGAAGTAAAAAGTAGTGTTAACTGAACGCAGCCCAGGTGTGCACTGATACTGACCTGATGAACTTGAGAATTGTGTCTGTGACTGCCGCAGCATTCCTCACAATAATACTTCCAGCAGTATTGAACTCCATTGTGTTTGACTCGATCTTTCTTACATCCCACTGCAGAGCATTTATTCTCCTGTTAGAGAAATCAAATTTTAAATTAGAATCATTCCCAAAAAGATTATCCAAAGAAAGTAATGAATATCTATCAAATGAGTGTCTAAATTAGTGTTTTGTGTACACCCATATTTGACGATTAACATTTAATTATAATTAATTAATTAGTTATCAAATAACTACTTGATTAAATGACGAACAGCTATCCATGCCGGTCAACAGCTGGTCAAGCCAAAGATTCGTAATTTATATTAATACTTTCATTAAATTAAAGACGTTTGTATCTTCAATAATCAGAAAGAAATCTTAAGGTCAAAGAAAGCGACTGTAACACTGACCTGTAAAAGCGGTTCTCCAGCCTGGCCTTGATGGTGCTGAGATCGACCGGGTACTCGATGATGCGGGCGTAGTCTGGGAACAGGTTGAGATCGACAGGGGTGCTGAACGACTCTGCCATGGAGTGCTGCATGATGGCCGCCAGACCGTGCACGATCCTGTCGCATTCCTCGTCGCGTCCGTGCAGCGGCCACTCACTGCCACCGGGACTGTACAGGAGTGCCATCAGCTCATCCTTCTCCACCATCAGCCCCGCACCCACTCTGCCAGGCTGGCCTGGAACAAAAAGTGCAAATAATTTTACATACGCAGGGGCGGATCCAGACTTTCAGGTTAGGGGGTGCTCACAGTGTATTTTATTGGGGGCTCATAATTTCACCATAATACAAAATATATGATTATAGAACACATTTTCAATTCTAGGGGTGAGCCAACCACCACCCCACCCTCACCCCCACAATTTCCTATTTCGTAGGTGGTGGTATTGCCAATGTGCAGTGTTTAGAACCAGCATCAGAAACCTGGGTTGGATTTTAACAAGAATTTACCTATCTGTTAATGATTAGATGCAATGCCTGTACATTTACATCCTTTTCCTCCCACAACATAAAGAACTAATGCATTCATACTCATCCTTGGTTCATCGGTAGTAGGAACAGAGAGGTAAACATTTAGGTACTCACGATCGTCATCAATAGGTTCCAGATCCCAAGGACTTAGCTTCTCTACTTCTCCATTGTCCCAGCTGCAAATAAAAACATCTATTTGAATGCATTCTGCTTTGCTTTTCCAATATTATATAGTTGAAGCATACTGCCTTTGTTCCAGCAGTGTAATGATGCATCCACTCAGGATGCCCCCGAATTCTAACACAGCCAGGGGCAATGTTAGAATGTTTGTACTTCAGAGCCAAAGGCCCCAGTCTCATGTCCCATCCCAGGAGCCCAGCATCAATGTTTGCAAAAGTTATCTTTTCAATGCGATCATGATATGATATATCTGATATGTCTGTACCATAGCTTGGTCTGTCAGTACTAGCCAGTGCTCGCAGGTTTATTGCAACATTCAGCGTTACGGATGTTATGGGTTTCATCCTGCCCTTAACTAACAAAGATGTGGGATAAGTTAAATAATCTTGAAAGCTGCTCTAAACCCAATCAAAATTTAAATAAATAAAGAATTATTTTAAAAATTATATAAGGGTTTCATCCTGCCCTTAACTAACAAGCTGTGATATAAGTTAAATAATCTTGAAAGCTGCTCTAAACCCCAATTTAAAAAAAAACACACATCATTGCTTTTACCCCCATTAAAAAAAATAACAAATTATTTTTTAAACTCTTCGCAATTGCAGTGATTCTATGTGATTACTCACTGGACGTTGAAGCACTGGTACATGCTGTCCTGAAACTCAGCCTGGAACGGCTCCTGTCTTTCTATCGTTCCTATCCACCAGTGGTCATCAATCATAGAACGGAATCGATCCTCTAAACACAGAACAGACAAAACACAATTAAATTATGCTTACCAAGATCGTCGCAAACGGGTGAAAGAATCCTGCAGCAACGTTAAACTCCATAATCACCCGCTCACTCTTACCAAGAGATATACACACTGTGCAATATGCATTGGGAATTACAATTTTGTTAAATAACCAATACAAAACTCTGTTAAACGTTTTTTTTAAATACCATATGGTCAAACTGTTTCTAAGTGAAAACACAAAAATATCAGAAATGGAACACTTTGGAAAGGAAAATACTAGACATACAGGATAGCAGATCAATATGCATACTGGTAATTTTAATCATGTTAGAAATATACAGATAGGAGAGTGATGACTATCTCTCCAACACTGAATTCCAGGGGAGGTCACTCTTGTATAGACAATGCGACTTACGTGGCTTCCATTTTCTTTGCATCGCGATATTGTACGTTTGTCGAAGGACAAGAAAGTCAATCACATCTGGCATGTCATGATATCTGAAAGGAAACAAAATGTTAATACAAAACTAATTAATTTGATCAACGGCTAACTGACAACAGCTTGCAACCGAGGATTTTCATCTTTATGGTTTGTTAATACCCGAGGTGCATTCAGCATGCACTACATTTTCACTACACCACACAATGCTACTTTGCTATGAAGTAGTGGCTGGCTGAACGGGTCCATAGGAAAATAACAGGAAATCGGTTTGCGTAGTAGTCCTTGGTTTTTCTACAAAACATTGGGTGATCCAGACCCTTAGTGAAAAGTAGTACCACATTATACATAGTACTGCATATGCTGGCTGGAAGGCTTCCATAGCATTACAAAGTACTTTATCTTTATAAATCCACACACGGGACGCATAAAAACACATATACCCAGAGTGACACTGCTACAACTTATAATGTAGTGAAAAGTAGTACTACATTATACATAGTACTGCATATGTTGACTGGATGGCTTCCATTGCATTACAAAGTACTTAAATCCACACACGGGACACATAAAAACACATAGTGACACTGCTACAACTTATAATGTAGTGAAAAGTAGTGCATCCTGAATGCACCTCAGTAGTTGCCATATCTTGGCTTAGAACTCACTTGATGGAGAAGCTGCCGCCAGTGTTCTTCCCTGTCTCGTGGTCGATGAAGGACAGCTTCAGACAGCAGAGGTGTGGAGGTTTGATCTCGTACTTTACTCCAACTATTCTCACCAACTCTTGTTCCTGAAATCACAAGGATCGTGCAGCAACCCATGATAGTAAATAAAAGGTTGAATATCTCATTTAATGCAATCATTCAAATCTCTGAGGTTCAAATGGGTTGAATCAAAATATAATGCACTAAAACAAGACGTGACTCTACCTACCCTCAGGTTTGGAATCTTGTGCCAAGGCTGATTATTGCTGATGTTCACTTCGTACACTTTGTGCCGCTTGACGGCCTTGAGGTAGAGTTCGTGACCTTGGCGGAAGTACATGACCTCGTCGCCCATCTGAGGGAAGAAGGGCGCTTTGCGTGGAATGGTGTCTGTCAACCACTCGGGTGGGCGGAATGCTTCTGGTAGCTCAGCGACATTACGGGAGACTTTTGATGTCTTACTCTGAAATTATCCACACAAAAATCAATCATAATCTTGATCAAATTCTATTAGTTCTTTTTAATTAGAGCATAGAGCTGCTTTTCGATATTACTTTGCTCACATTCACATACACCTGTAGCTCGAGTGCAGGAAACACAACATCTGTTCCTAGAAGCAAAAGATATCACCAGGAAAGTACGATAAAATGTCATGAGAACATATTTTAATCAATGAATTAGTGCTTTCACAAATATTTCACACATACGCGACGAACATATTATTAAAATTCAATCACTACCAACCCGACTTTCTCTTGCTTTCTTCTTCTTAGGGGGCGGCTTATTTTTCTTGGGTCTCTTCTCCACATTGCTGCTGCTGTTGTGCTCATCGCTGTCCTTGTCAACGTCCACATCAATGTCATCATCATCATCATCGTCTTCCGTCGACGTCAATCGCTTCCGCTTCCTCTGTCTCTGAGATGTGCGGGTCGGAGGTTGAAGGATACTTCCTGTGTCGCCCATCCAATCAGAATACTCGTCCGAGTCACTGCGACAGTAGACAGAACTTTCAGAGATACAGCCGTGTGCAACACAATACAGTTCAGGTCTTGGTAAGCTTATTAGTATTTATTGTGTTAAACTGAGTTGATGAAGGTAAACATGATTAACACAGAGAAGGAATGAAAAGGTGAATTCTAACCAAACACGATTGCTTTAAATATTCTTCCACAGAAACACTGCAATAAGCAATAAATCAATAAATTTAAATATATAAAAATGCTAACATCACAACTCACCTTTCATGAACGAAATCTGAACCAGAAGTATTTCCATCTTCTTCCTGCAAGAAAAATGTTCACAATCCAGTGATATGACTTCATCATCAATGACCTACATTTATCTAATGCTATCCAACATACCAGATATTTTTACCATATTTCACGGTAATTTCAAAAATAATAAATTCTAATCAGACATGGCAATCAGAGTATATCAATAATTTCAGCTTTAAAGTTTGCTGTTCCATCTTTAAAAATAATGGAAATAATTTAAAGGAACACCCACCTCTTCTTCCTCTGTGTCGTACAGTGCACGTGTACTCAGTCTATTCCTTGCTGTCTCCTCATGTTCAGCCGGTGACAACTCTACTCTACTCTTTTTACGGTTGGTCTTTGTAGAGGTAGACTGTCAACAGTGGCAAATAATCATACAAAACAAACCTTCCTGAGTGAGTGAGTGAATATGGAGTTTAACGTCGATGCGTGAATATTTCACCCATTTGCGACGATACCAACTTCTTGAATAGCTTAATAATAATACAGTAGAAAAAATGGAGAGATAAAATAAAATTTAAATGACGAATTATCTCCCCGAATTGATTTTTTCTCGTTTTGTTTTCTATTCTGTACATTACACAATAGAGTTCATTTCATACATCATACATAAATATAACACTTACACTGTGTGGAGAATTAGGCTTCTTTTTCCTCTCAAATACAAATTTCTTGAACTCTTCGTCAGCATAAGCACTCCTTTTTTCTTCACTACGCCTATAATAATAACCATCATATATCATATTGCAATTACATAGTTTATGATTGAGGGTTAGCCAGCCAGTTAATAGAGCACTGGATGAACACAACAGCTAGGCCATAGTACATCAGGGGTGCGTTCAAAGAGACAAGGGCTTGCAAGTGGCTTACAATAGGCTTACCAAACTAGCCACTGTCTCAAGGGTCTGATGAACCATACATGGGACAGGGAACCAGTTCAGCTAAGTGGCTGATTGAACGCACCCCAGGTGTTATCTTTAGAAATAAACTGAGCATCAAGGTGTGGTTAGAGGGTGTCCAGTCACTAATCAGAGCTAGGAGGAAAGTGTGGGCGCTCATTACCATAAGGTCTCGGGATCCAGTGGGCGTATTACGACACGTCGCTTCAAGGCCGCGATATCACTGTTGGTAGCTCGGAGAGAGATGTTACCCAGAGACTGGCGGACACCCTCCGTCTCCCCGCTACGTCGCATTCCAACACGGCCTGCAACAACAACAGTTTCACAGTTCAATCCAAATATTTATAAGCCATGATATTGAAAAAAATCTTGAAAGCAGCACAAAATTAACAAACTTTTAATATCTTATCGATGGTATAATAAATGGTCATACACTCCCAATGCAATATCCTCATGGTTAATATTCAACACCTGCACTTGATGAAAGAGTTGTGCCAGTAGTCAGGGTTTAAAATCGATGTTTATGTGGTTTCCTGCTATATTAAAAGCATGGTGTACACCCTGATTTAGGCCATTACAGTACAATGCCTTCATGTAACAGAGATTTTATCCTGTATCATGTTCTAGTAATTGGCATTGCCAGGCCTATACCTAACTCAAGGACTGGGATTATAAAATAACAATAGTATGCAAGAATATTTAACATCAGAAATACCTCAAACGGAACTAATGTCAATTCAAAACTAAGTGGCTTTTCAACAAAAACATGATAATGATCATGAATAATAAACAAAAAGTATTTTCTATTTTCAAATCTCACTTTTTTCCCCGAAATTATTTAGATTATAAACATAAAATTATTAATCCTAACAAAGGGGAGATAACTCATATCAGCTCACCTTGATTGTTTCTAGCCGTCCTGGGTGAGACAAAGGGAGGGGGTGAGCCGACTGGTGGGGGTGAGGCGAGGGGCTCCCTGCCCTCCCGGGCAAAGCGTTGTTCCTGTTCTCGTAGTAGCCGTTGTATCATGGCGTCGATACTTGGCCTGTCTCTTCCAATGGCAGCAGCCTCGGTGCCAGAACCCACTTCCACGTTGTGTGACAGATCAGCATTGGAGGCTGCCTCAGCATTTAGCACTGCATCCCCATTCTGGACGGGGTCAGCGGGTAGAACTGCCTCCACATTTTGTGCCTCCCCATTCTGGACGGGGTCAGCGGGTAGAACTGCCTCCCCATTCTGGACGGGGTCAGCAGGTAGAATTACCTCCCCTTCACCAATCACCTCAGAGGAACCTGTGCGTTATAAAATGTTAAGACTTAATTGGATCAAGAATGAATGAATCGCTTAACCCTCTCCCTGCTGGATTATGCACAGGTACAGCCCTTTAGGCTATCATGGAGAGGGTTAATTGGATGACGACTGAATAAATCATTTCATTTTATTAAGAATGAATTAATCACAGCAGGAATATTTCACGCAACAACAGAAATATTCAAACAAAAATGCATACATGCTGACATCATGATGAAGAATTTGATTACTAATCATTACAGTTCTGAGCAAATGTCTACACATAAGATACTTGTACGAAAATACATAATCATTAATTATTTCTTAATTTTCCTAAAACTTAAAAACAACATCTTTTAGTCTCATAAAGGATCTTAAATAATTATTTTTTTGTTGGATTCAAACTCGTCTGTCAAATTCATAGCTAACCAAACTGCTAAATCTCTGTACCAGAGTAAAAATCTCCCTCATCAATGGTACTCTCTAAATACCTGAAGCCTAAAAGCTCGAGTTCTCTCACCTTCCTCATTTACTGCCACCTCGGGCACCAGAGTGTCTTCTTTACAGTTCTCGCGTCCAGGGACAAGACGCTGTAGTTTGGGGCGATAGGGGTTGCCGTCGATGTCCACCAGGAAGGGTGGCGGCATGAGGTGGGGAGCCTGCTGGGTCTGCTCGTCCAACACGTAGTTGTTGGCGTCGCGGATCAGCGGCCGATAGTCGGTGTGGAAGTACACCTCGCTGGGGACCTATTTGACGGCAGAAAGGTAGGACATTGTCATGAATACTTTACAGAGAGTGAGTGATTATAGAGTTTAGTGCCGCTGTAGGAACCTTTTACCCTTTTGCTATGAGAATATTTTTGAAATTCAAGTGAAGTGAATTATTGTTTTACGTCATAGCTGGACTGGTACATTAACCCTCTCCATGCTGAAGCCAACCAGAGATGCTATAACGAGTACTACCTATGCCTAATTCAGCAGTGAGAGGATTAACAGTACAGTACTTTTCTGATATTACCTTTCACACTGGAACATTTGTCACAAATATTATTTTAGAAATAAGAGCAGGATTTTCCCCCTTAGTTTCATATTGGGGGAAGGGAATAAGCCAAGGATTCAAATTATGATCTTCTTGTGTGGAAGGTGAAGTGATTAACAAATTATAATGGGTTATGCATTTTCCATAATTAGTATTAGATAAGAAGCCCTGAAAATCGTGGCACATTTAGCATGCATGATTATAATTTGATTCCCTACCCTCTTGAACTTTTCGTTTGAACCGAAGCCAAAGATGAGCATGTGCCCGTGAGAATCAACAGCTGCAAAGCTCTGTCCATCTGGAGAAAACTTGCAATCAAACACCGCCCCATGGCCTTGACCCTCAATCTGAAATCACAATATAATGTGACATAAAAAAATAGATATAGATTTATGTCAAATCTATCACAGATTTATGAACGACCAAGACAGTTATATATATATGTAGGAAATAACACATTTCGAATATAGAAGTCAAAATAACCAAAGATTAACGCACCATGTTGAAGAACGATTTGATCTTGCATCCCGTTTCCATATTCCAAATGATAACGTTGCCATCGTGTCCGGCACTCAACAGGATGCGGGGATCTTTGGGGCTTGGTTCCAGAACGTACACTTCGTCTTGGTGACCCTGAACAGAAACATTGCATTGCCAATTATGATGGGTGAGCCGGTTTTAGGTTGCAGCAGGAATCTTTCACCCATACATGACAATGTGAATTACAATTATATATTTCTGATAACATTTTAAAGTGCAAATGAAAACTTGGAAATATACATCTATTAGAAAAATTAAATAAAAAAAATTAATTGGGGTTTAGAGCCGCTTTAGAGATTATTTCACTATTATTATTAGTAGTAGAAATTAATTTAGTGATCTGAGACATTGATAGGAAAGTCCAATTATTCGTACCTGTAGGACATGGATTAACTTTCCTGACCGAGAGTCCCAAACTTTGAGCGTGAAGTCACTGACGGCTGTGATGACTTGCGTGTCATCCGTCGTCCAGGCAACCATCGTCACACGTAGCTTGTCCTTTTTACTTTCATCTGCCGATCCTTCTATCACAGGAGTTATGTTGCTAAAAACACAAAGCAATAACATACATACCTTCTGCATAAAAACCTACTTAACATTTTGTCAGTAAAATACCAACATCATTAGGAGTATGTACAGTAAATACTACAAGAGCATAGACTTGGCAACATCTGATGACGTATGCAGCACCATTATATATGTAATATCTCTTCAAAGGCACTTTGACATATACTCGCTTAACCCTCTCCCTGCTGGATTCGAGACAGGCACAGCTCTTTAGGGCATCTCTGGTTGCCTCCAGCATGGAAGAAGGTTAAAGATAATTACTTTTAGATGGATCTTGAAAGCTGACAAGTTGGAGATTTCCTGAACATTATTGAGAAGGGCATTCCACAGTATAGGACTGGTCTTCATGAAAGCGCCACTATTTGAACGTAATATTGTTAATTTCAGCAGTTATTGCACTGACCAGAGCTTCTTGGTGGACATGTTGAGGACCAGGGCCTTCCACTCCTGTCTCTCGTATCTCCAGATCCTGGCGGTTCCGTCCTTGCTTCCACTGATGAAGCGCATCCCCATGTTGCTGTACATAATACTATCTACACGGTCCTGCAACACAACACAAACTGTTGACCACCCCAGTATCTGTATCACCCTTGGAGCACTTTGTGGTGAATACCAATAAGTACAATATATATATATATATATGTATGTCACATACATGAATATAAATTTAGTTGATAAACTAAACTTTGAATGCATTATTGTTTTACGTCACAGCAGGAATCTTTCACCCATACGTGACGAAATTTAAGAGAGAAAAAACACGGAAATTCCAACTTTTAATGCTTGTTGAAAGTCACAATTTTTATCATTATAGATGCATCTTACATGTTTAATTTTTGACTAGACAGATGGAATCTTTCATCAATATGCGACAAAAAATAATACGAAAAAAATTATTTTTACAAAATAAAATAACAAAAGATAAATATAAAATACCTTGTGTGCCTCAAGTTCGCAGATCTTCTCAGGAGTTGCTGCATGGAAGAAGTATACCCGTATGACGTTGTCAGAATTTCCCGTCGCCAGAAAGAGGCCACCAGGACTGAAGGAGGAACAAAGCATCTGGGCGCCAGCGCGCGACCTCTCTACGAACTTCAGTGGCTTGAGGCTGCAACAGACGTCGAGACATTCTCAAACAATGTCTTAAATAATGTCAAGTATATAATCTTCACTAAGTTTCATGAATAATACACTGAAATGTTTTGCTAAATTTCTAGAAGAATTGTCGCCTTACTTGAATTTGAGCGTGACCACGTTCCACTGCCAGAAACAGACGCACCCGTCTGCTCCAGTGCTTCCCAAATAGCGAGTATCTCCCTTAGTTTGGGGACAAAACTGGAAACATATCAAAATGTATCTCATTTAGAAGACAAAGTTTTTGAAATATTTATATATGATACAATCCATAATTCTGGAACAAATTATATAATCGTCCAAACTACCAATGCAAAGGACTCAGGGATAGAATTTTAAAGCTACTAGTCCGAATAATGATTCAAATAAGAGATTTGTTACAAAATTTCTACTAGTCCTTAGGATACCTTTAACATTATGAGGAAGGGTTTGGGCTAACGGGCTAGTGTTAAGATCGATGTCAGAAGGTACATATTCCTTACCTGTACAGATGTGATCATGCCAGTGTGGCCCTGCAACACAGCCACAGGTGCCTTGGTCCGCATGCACCACACTCTGATGATCTTGTCACAGCTGCCCACGGCCAGCAGAGTGTTCTCAAAGTTGATGGCAAGGTCGGTGATCTCCGCGGAGTGGCCACGGAGGGTTGCTAGCAGACGGCCATCGGTCACACTCCATATCTTGACCAGGTGGTCATCAGCACCCTGGGGGACGAAGAACAAATTCAAATTACGATGTCATAATGCTAAATGCGATACACCATTGTACAGAAAAATGTGTAAATTTGTGTGTAAATCTACTAGTCCTGCATGGCAACAGATAATTGTAATTTCAGCGGGAAAACAAGCTGGAGACTTTCCAGGGCAAACAAAATTACCCCTTGCCATTCCTGTACAGTATTTTCATGAGAAAAAAAAAAATTAAGTGTCAGAAGCTGTCGACATTTAAATACATACCGTAATAATGTTTTGTCCTGTCCTGTCAAACGTGACACAGTAAACTGCAGAGAGATGGCCAAGCTTGCGGCCATGGTGGGAAATGTGGTCATACTGCTGACAAGGCAAGAGTAGCTTCCCCTGGCACTTGCCACCAAGTTCCCTTGCCTTCAGGAGGTATTCTGTAAAATCACAAATAAAGTTTGCATAACAAATGCAACAGTTACAATAGAATATTCTGATAATTCAATTAGAATTAACTTTAAATGTTTTTTAAAATGCATTTTCTTTTGCATTTTCATATTGTTTATTAGGGCCCCAATCCACAGAACTCCATGTTAACATATCAGAGTTGTGACTCTTGTATACACTACGATTGTTATGTGGAACAGGACCCTGGTCGTTAAAATATATGAGAAACGTACGTAAAGACAAAGTGGCAATGTTGCTGGGAGGTAGAAGAGGTTCTCCACGATGTTGGACAACAACTTGAGAAGGCAACCATCTTGTTTTCTTGGAATCTGGAGACATAAATAAATACAGAAAATCAACAACAACTAAATATAATATAGCATCAGATTCCAGTCATACAACAAGGAATAGTTGTACATGTTTTACATAATTAACATAAAATTGTATATAATAAAAATCATAAGGGGGGTCATTCTCCATAGGCCCAATGTTAATGGAGGTCAAATCTGTAATTTTTAGGTGGTCACACAGATACCTTTAACATTGAAGATTTTCAAATGACCCGAGCTCGAACCCCTTTTAATTGCGAACACTGTATTATCATTCACAAAGACAGTACTATTCAATACTAAAATAATTATTATTGTAAAAGAAAGAACAAGAAAATATAAAATAAAATTAGATGTATTTATTGACTCACTTTCTATAGTGCGGAGTAATGATAAGCTTCCGGCACCGAGCAAGGATCGGACACCTGTGATGCTAGGAGGGACCTCCTTGTCAAGTAGAGGGCCAAGTCTTTCACATATTCTTAGCAGATGTAGATTGGAAATATGGCGGTATAGATCAGCCTGAAATGTTGGATACATTTAGCAGAAACCAAATAAAAATACTTGTTTTAAGGATCCGCTGGTCCAATGTTTGGCATATAGCGACAACAAAAATCAAAAGATTTGGAAATGTTTTTTTCAAAGGCATAATATCACAGTTGATCTGAGACTAATTTTGCTTGATTTATCCACCCCAAAGTTGATATTTAATGATGTACTTAGTCCCCAGTACTAAATAGTTATCAAAATATTAATGTTTTATATGAATATAGGGAACTTTCCGCTATTTATCTTGTCTTTGATGCATTAACTGAACTATGAACGAATTGCGAGAAAACGTTAGATGTGCGTATTATATGTTTAAGTCGTACCACTGAGTTATGTCCCCTTGCATTGACATAATGAAGCAAATAACAATACGACCATATTCAGGTTGTCTATCAGTAGACTACAGGGGGTTGTACTAGATATTTGTCTACCAAACAGTGGTGGAAAGGTTTTTGGACGTACAAACATTATTTGTATGTATGTCAAGTGAATGTATTTTGCAGTTGTAGCTAAGGACTAGTCCAAAACAACCATAAATATCTGTGATATTATGCCTTTAAGAGATGTTTTATTTATGCCACAGGCAAGTGTCCAACAGACAAGTGGTCCGAGTAGGTAAGTGTATTGCCCCAAGTCGATACAATAATTCACACCTTTTGGAAAATGTATTTTATGGAAAACTAAAGTGGTTATATCACCATTTCATATCTGTTTGGCCATATCCATTGTCTAATATTAAAGATGAAAATTAAATCCGTAAAACAAGAAATTTATTTGGTCTGGCTATATAATTTCTTTATTTTTCAAAGTTTTAAACAGATACAATGTCACATTTATAAATTAATCATGATCGTGCTACAATCCAAATATCTTTCCTGAAGTTAACCCTCTTCCTGCTGGAAGAGGCACAAGTATTGATCTTTAGTAGGGCATCTCTGGTTGCCTCCAGCAGTGAGAGGGTTAGTTGTTGCCAGATGTACGCATACCGTAATAATTAATATTCTGTCCCTTTCTATCAAATGTGACTACCAAAGTAAAACTAATTCTGATAAGATTGTATTAATATTATGCATTTAACTTGTATAGAGTGTAAACAATGAATCCACCCATTAGAAATAGGTAGTTGTTATTTGTAAAATGTAATTTACTTTCTAACTAAAGGCATTATATTTGTTTTATGTATTTCTGTATAACAATCAGTGTGTATTTTTGCACCAATAAATCAAATTAGACTTCATGGCATGACAAATTATCATCTACCTTGCAATAAAATAAAATAAAATAATAAATCTAAATACATTTGTTAAAAAGGTTTTTTAAATATGGTAGCGGAAAATATTTCACATTTGTCCATTCTAAATATCAATAATTTAAATAAATTATTGATATTTAGAATGGATAAATGTGAACTATTTTCCTTAATTTATTATTATGCTATATATTTTAACAACAGAACATCGACAAATATTCCTATTTTAATTATTTTATTGTTACATTAGCATTTTTTAAATATTTTATCTAGACTTTGTTTCCTCAAGCGTGTTATAGATCTAGCAGATGTAGTTTACCCATCTGACCTACATTACCTCATCATCAGCCAATCAGAACACACCACTACCGCAGTGGCCTTGATATTTGCATAATACTGCTGGCTTTGAAAAGCGACCGCTCTGATTGGTTGGCTTTGTGCCAGGTCCCTGACATCATTCTCCTTGGCTCAGGACATTTGATATTATAAGTGCAAAGCAAATTCTGAGTTTTCTACTCCAAAATACATATAAACTAATGGATGTCATGCAATTTTGTTCCCCTTATTTGAAAGTGTATGACATATACTACCTATATATGTCAAAATCTCATATTGGCCACATTGAGTGTACTTTCAATAATTTATCAAAACTTCTGCCTATTTCAACCTCATAGTGAGTTTTTCCGCAACTTACCAACTCTGAGTAACTTCTGTAATGTTCTTGCCCTTCCCAATCGATTCTTTTCGGTAAGAGCTGCAAAATTGAAAATTGTAAAAATTTCAAAGGTTGGGAAATTTTGTCATAAATCAATTCCCATTCATGAAATTTGTTCAACTGCATCAAAAAATTGTTAAATTTTAACTAAACTTACGCGAAAATAAACCTAAAAGAGCGAACACAAACAGTGACCACAAGGCGAAGGGTAGGGCGACTAACCTTGTGCTCCTTCACTTCCTCTAGCAGCAACTGAAAATATAAAGACATAGGATGAATCACTGAAGTCTTCATACTCATCTTTAATCAAAACTTGAAACAATACTTACTTCTGATGCTTTCTTACACGGCCCCGAAGATAGAAATCTGGCGATGAGGAAATACAGTTCTGAAAAATATAGGAAAAATCGTCAATGGTTTGCTTCTCCGCTTCGACTTTTCAGTGCTTTACTGAAGGTTATAAAAGTTATACCTGACTCTATAGTCGAGACAGAAGAGGCTGTTGATTCTGGTGACGGCATTTTAGCCTTTTCACATTCTCAGAGATGTCAAGTCCTTTGAATTGAAGAAGTAATTAGTGATTAGCCCTTGTCGCCATTTTCGAGCTATTTTTGTCCATACGCAGGCATTCGTGAGTGAACTATTTCCGGCGTAGTAATCTAACAAGTATTGGTATATGAATACGGCGTAAAATACCGTACACATATTCATTGTATATATTAAATACATATTTGCCGTCATGTGTAGTTTATTTCATATCAATCCAACTGATCGAAATACGGAATATTTCGTCAGTCCCTGGGAACTATTTTCGCTAGCGGAAGGCGAGAATTGTTGAGGTAGCAAGTGCGCGCACGTCACAGCTGGGGTTGCCCGCAGTCGAGTGTGAAACGTGAAGCGAACGAGAGAACACGCCACGTTGTTTACAATATTTCAGGTGATATTTTCATAAACTATGTATTTTTAATTGTAATTGAACTCTATCCATTCATGTCAATGCCAAATGAGTGCTAATATGAAATATTTTCGTATTGAAATTTCATCAGATAGTTAGATCTTACTTGATGTCAACAGTCAACATTTAATTTCTGGTTCCATGTCACTGAATGTCAAAATTAATTGCTTATATCAAGTAATCGCACATGTCCTTGTTTCAGTTAGATTTGTTGATGCTTCCTCCTTCATATAATCGATAGTTGGTTATACAAATATGTAGATATTTACTCCCAATTTCCAAATTTCAAGAAGTTACTAATCTATGCAGGTTGTTACATAATTTCTTTAGACATGTCTTGTTATGCTTGTATACAATCTTACAGTAACACAAGAGTAAAATGTAATGGCTATCTTATTGGATATCCTGGGGAAACAGGACTTGTCGGCTCAGAATCAATTAGTTTCTGAGTGAGAGTTATCAGTTTTCTTACGACATGACATTCCAATGGGCCACTGCATGCCGCAGTTCACAGGTATTTTGGATCACGCTCTCACTTACTCACAATACTGCGGAGAAAAGTGTCTGCTGATGTTTTTAGACGTTATACATGACATAGTCTAGAATAGCAGGGGACACAGTATTGTGACTGAGTAAGTACTACTGCTCAATTTGTCATAGCCAGCTAGCCGCTTTTTCTGGTTGGAGAGTATGATCACATTGTCGTGTGTAAATAAAGAAACCTGGTGGACCTGGATCAGTCTACTCAGTACCAAATGGTTTTTGGCCAGCCCAGTCTAGCCGAGATGCGCCGGCTAGCAATTTGCCGGGTAACTGTCAAATAAAACAGTCTAGATGCAGGAAGTTCCCTAAACGGCACCAGGCAAGCCTAGCAAACTTAACCAAAGAAACGCCACTAGTGAGAGTGTGATCTGGAACTGCCACACACATTGTAGCTAAACATACTGGAAACCACTAGGATTCCCTAGGAAGTATGATTTGGTACAGTTATCATCCGCAATGCAGAGCATCTCAAGATTATGATCTGCATCCATGATACTATGAGGACATACCACTTCCAAATACAAATTTATTAGGTATATTTCTGATTTATTATATTTTAATTAATCATGATATGATGCACTCACTACATGTACTCGTCACAAGTGGGTGAAAGATTCCCACAGTGACGTTAAACTCCACAAATCACTCGCTTGCAGTTATCATCATTGGTACCAGTACCAGCCGGTGCTCGCAGGTTTACTACAACATTCAGCGCTACATATGTTGTGGTTTTCTCCTACCTTGAAACTGACAAATCATGATTTACTGTGAACCCCAATTAACCACCAAAAAGCTGTATGTATTGTTATATATATTTGTTGTGCAATCTTCCAGAGGAGCCATGTCTTGGTTTCCCAAGAGACCGCGGCGGTCGTGGCTACAGAGGATGATGGCTGCCGTGCTGAAAGCGGGACCCCTTCCCAGACACATTGCCATCATCATGGACGGAAACCGCCGCTTTGCTGTGAAGAACAGCATGGATAGAGCAGAGGGGCACATTCGAGGATTTGACAAGTTGTCCGAGGTAATTTTCTCAATTGAACCTATTTCAGATCTAACAAAAAGAAAACATGAATATGTCTAAGCTCTTCATGAATCTGGATGAATTATTCATGACTTAGCAACCGAAATTGTAAAATCTGCATCATTCGTCAACATGTCGCGATATATATCATAAACACTGCGCACAATCTTGTCGCCTAGTGCTGCGCATGTGTACGAATTAAGTTTTTCAACCATACCCGGTCATGCAAAATGGAGCTAGCCCATGTGATACATGTGGGATATCCCTGTCCCACTCTAGCAACGGTCTTGCGCATAGTAACTAGGAAATGGTACAATTGCGACCCTTCCCATCATTCCCCACCTAAATGTGGCAGGCAGATTTAACCATGACGTCAGAGTGAGTTGTCTCCCCTTGTGTAGACGTTGTCAAAACGTCCAAAATGGCGAAAAGTTCGCTGTAGAAGTTTGTGAGCGATATC
>JAUTBV010121385.1:0-13061 GCA_032361325.1 Lepetodrilus fucensis
GCTGTTCTGTCTGTACTTTCTGTCCGACGCATGCGCAGTTACACTGTGCGGTGTTGATCCTTGGTAACTGCGCATGCGTTGGACAGCTAGAAAGGAACATCCCCCTATATGGCATCTGTAATTGGCTGCAGGAGAACTGAGGTTAATACTGATCTGCTTGTAGGAATGAGCTGCGCAAGTCGCTGGAGACGGCTCTGGTTCGCACATACAGCACCAACAAGAAACCCTGGGCGCAGTTCTGGTCCGCACATCAACGCTTCTTCAAACAGATGTGGTAGGGACGTCATTCCAGAGTCTCGTAGATTGAGCTACTGCCATCTTGTCTAGTCCCACCTCTATTTTAATGTTTGTATTTGTAAAACTCAACTTTAATAATAGTTGAAATTTAGAAAGATTGGGATTGGCAATGTGCAATTTCAGAATTGTATTATTTAACAACAACAAAAATGTACTATTGCTTACTTTCACTTTGTCCACGGTCTTCAAGTATTATCACTTAAAGGGAGATAATTTGGGTCATCTAACTTGGAGTCATTGGTTTATGTGTTTCAGTATGGGGATGAAAGTGCCCACTATTGTGCGGGAGGCCAAGGCGGCTCTTGCGTCGGGATACAGTGTTGTGATTGGTCTCCAGACAACAGGGGAGGTAAGACGTTCTCACTTGTATCTAGTGTACCAGCATTTGCAGAAACACTGATCAATGATGACGAGTGCAAGGCTGCAGCAACTACTGCTGTATACTCAGAGCTGACTTCAGGCTGCAGTACATTCCTCCACACTACACTATGCTACCCTTCTAAAAACAATTTTGTCGGAAAATAGCAGGAAATCAGTTTGCACGTGCATGTAGTCCATTCCCTTCATGCTTGGGGTTTTCTAACCGTAGCACTATGTAGGACTTCGTAGAGAAATGTATTGCAGCCTGAACACTGCACACGTGTCACTGACCTTCTCTATCTACAGGCGTCTCTGGACAGTGAGCTCAGCAAGAACCGCGGACAACTCAACAAGTTTGTGTCGCTGTGTCGCGAGATCCTGGCACGCTTCATCCAGCAGAACTTCCCCACACAGATCGAAAACGCTGTGAGTGAAATACATCTTGTTGCATTGATCTCATTTTGATTTTCATTACATTTGTGTAGCTTTTATCTAACTTTTAACAAAGTGTTTTTGTAAAGAATGCAATCCTAAACAATTGCACATTCAAGCATTTCTAAAGTTATGTCGCAAGGAGAATGGATATTGGTTTGAACATATTTTTATTCAGAAGAAAATGAGAGAGGAGATTTATCACACAATACTGGTTTCCACATGAGATAATGCTAGTAGAATCTACTAGATTTCGCTTCATTAGTATCCTTTCGACAGCCGTCTGTGAATTGAATGGGTTTGTCAATTTCACCCATCAATTGTCACTGGTTGTGTCACAGTGTGTTGAAATGCTTCAGGGCAATCCGGGTGTGGATGAATGGAGTTTGAAGGCAAAGACAATGCTGTTAGAATTCTCACGGAAAATACCATTACCAGATAGGTATGTAGCTCGCAGTGAGTGAGTGAGTGAGTGAATATGGAGTTTAACATGTAGCTCGCAGATGTACATATCTAATATTAACCTTTTCATATCTGAAATACTAACTATAGCACTGAAACTACATTGTGAACAATAGAACATGCGCTATATGGAACATTAACTATGTGAGAATTGTGGCATGGACTGCAGCTGTTTGCGTGGTGTTTGCAGTCCACTGGACGAGATCATCGACTGTCTGGGCGGTCCGGCCAATGTAGCGGAGATGACGGGTCGGAAGGGGCGTGTGGTACGGCAGTCCCCGAGTCACTCGCCTCAGTACCAGCTGCGAGGTCTGGAGGCCGACTCATGTCTAGAGAGCCTCAATGTGAAGGAGGTGAACACATGGAAACCTGCATAATACAAACACATCTATATGTTCATAATTGTATCATATATTGTTGACGTAAAATGCATTGTCACCATTATTTGGACCTATCTAGTACCTATAGCATAATTAAATATTCATAGTCACATATGGGCGACAGATTCCCGATGTGACGTAAAACACTAATTCACTCACTGGCATCTTATTTGGTAAATTATCTTCGATCATGTTCTGTTCACTGAATTTTTTTATAGTTTGGTCATGTATCAATTATCAAACTCTTTTAAATGAAAGAAGGTAATTAGTCTATCTTATTACATGTATGACCTTCAGATCTATAATCATCTTCGGGACTTGGCCTATATTGTGACAACACTGACACCAAGGTAACCATTCTGCCATCTTTACATTAATCACAACTAACTATATTTACAGCGGAACCAGTTCATGGAAGGCAAGAAGTTCGTAGCTATCATCTCGGATGCTGCCAGTACAGGTATGTAGGAAAGCGTATATTAGATTCTGGCATTCGTCCTTAGAAGTCGTCTCTGCGCTGTCTACAAGTAGGTACATTGCATTTCCAGGAATCTCGTTGCACGCCGATCTGAGGGCAGCCAATCAGAGACGGAGGATCCACCTGACTGTGGAACTGCCGTGGAGTGCGGATAAAGCCGTGCAGCAGCTGGGGCGGTCTCACAGGTCCAACCAGTCCAGGTCAGTGCGTGTCTTCTGTGTGTGTCCACTCGTACACACTGGTGTGTGTCCACTCGTACACACTGGTGTGCCGTGTCTATAGCTGCTGATGAAATAAAGATTTGTTGTTATATCTGGGTGCCTATAAGAAGTATTTTTTTTCTTCTTTTTTTTCTGTTCTTTTTTTAATTGGTTTTAGAATTGCTTTCTACATTCATTGACTAATTTTATGACTGGTCAGTTTAGGACAGGATGAAATCCGCAACATCCATAGCGCTGCATGTTGCAGTAAACCTGCGAACACTGGCTGGTACTGACAAGACAGGATGATAACTGTATTGTCTCAGAAAGCTAACTTTCGTGAACATTGATTCCGGGCCCCCATGGCAGGATTTGAGCCTGGTACCTTTGACTCCCACGTCCAACATTCTACCACACGCCTCTTCCTATCTTTTTATGTTGAGATGTGATGGTTAACACACGGCCCGAGGGCGTTACGATATGTAATGCACGACGTTGAAGGAAGCAGCCCGAGGGGTAATTCCTGAAACGAAGTGCATTACATGCCAGTAACGCCTGAGGGCCGTGTGTTAACAGTTATATATCACGACAAAAATATACAAATAAATGTATACAAATTTGAATATGAATATACTTTTAAATATGTAAGAGATTTTACGAGCGATTCATTCTGTATGCCGACCGAACCTCTATAAAACTTTAGGTTGAACTTTTGTCGGCCTGGTGGCCTAATGGATTAGAGCGCAAGAAATGCGAGAGTTCCAGGGTTCGAATCAAGGCAATCGAATTTGTCTTTACAGACTTTGAATATTTTGAAATAATGTTTGGAACAAACAGCAAAAATATGTACATGCCGCATGCGTTATTACATTTGCTCCCGTTAATAACACATGGGTCAATGTTAATAACGCACCGACACATGTTAATAATGCATCGACAAAAGTTAATAATGCAAGGTCAATGTTAGTAACACATGGACAATGTAATAACGCACTCCTAATAATATACTCAAAGGACACGTGACAGTGTATTACGAGAAAAGAAGAGACACGTGTGTATATGTATTACTGGACCAGTGCTTCTGATTCTCTCCTGTGTTTCTGACAGTGGCCCTCTGTACAAGCTCATTACGACAGATCTGGGTGGCGAGAGAAGGTTTGCAGCTGCCGTAGCTCGGAGACTCCAATCTCTGGGTATGACTGCACCTGCGTTCCTCATGCATAATCTATGTGTCGGCCTACAGCCAACTATACCCTTCATTGTTAGTAGCAGAACCATCACAGGATATATAAACTGAGTTGATGTATAAAATGAGTTCATAATACAAGAGATTTACTATGAAGATCTTGTTAAAAATTAAGATTAATAAAAATTCTAGTTATTGCCATAAATGATAACTTCCTGAATTTGTAGGCAATAATCGTCCTGCGTGATATTTCCAGGTGCTTTGACGAAGGGGGACCGTCGAGCCGCCTCCGGATCTGACCTCACAGAGTTCAACTACGACACGCAGTACGGGCGGACTGCGCTGAGGACTATGTACCACTGTATTTGTCAGGTCAGAACCTCGATCAAAGACATTAGTATTCATAAATCTCTAGGAAATTAAAGCTAAATGTATTGTCAAAGGTAAGCAAAGCAATAAAATAGTAAATATATCTTAAGTTATCAACTTTCTAGCATCGGGCTATCAGGAAGGCATTATTGATTTCAATTCTTTTAACAGCTGTTTGCTAATATGCCATGACATTTATGAATAAGAAAAAGGAAATGCAATGTTTTTGTATGTAGCTTGCATGTAATGTTCACATTTCCAGAGGCGGTTGGTTCCTGGTGTAACTCTGGAGAGGCTGACCCAGGACAAGTCTGACTTTGACCAGGTGAACAAGGTGCTACAGGTGAGATGTTAACGCCAGCATCAGAATGTATTTCTTGAAACACTTTGACATGAATGTGCCCTACCGGATGCCAACATGTTCATATTGAAATATTGTTGATCATCTTTAACAGATGTACAATTTATCAAATCTATTTGCAACATATCTGTATTGACTTGTGTTCATTAATATGTTTGACATCCAAAGATATTTGTGTGATGTTCTCTATGTATCTCGGTACAGTGAGGCACTGCCATGGTTTCTGACACCTATGTTCCTGTAATTCAGTTAACACTGACACCAGTCCTCTATCCAAAGCTAAAATATCCTTATTAAGGTATACTGAGGAATAATGGAAATTGAGGATGTTTTAGGTTTTTACTATAGTTTGGCATGAAATGATTTCATAGATTGATAAACTAAGAAATTGAAGTTTTTTTGTTTGTTAATCCATGAAGTATTTACTGAGATAACCTACGAAATAGGGGTGTCAATGCATTTCATGCCAAACTATGATATTATTACAACTCAGGAGAGTCTGGTGTTGATGGGCGTGGTGGAGATGGATGTGGTGCAGGCTGGTGCAGGGGTCAAGGACAAGGACGCCGGCGACGTCAGCAAGTTCCTCAACAGAATTCTGGGCCTCAGTGTGGAGAAACAGAACCTGGTGAGTAGACCAGAAACAGAACCTGGTGAGTAGACCAGAAATGGAACCTGGTGAGTAGACCAGAAACGGAACATGGTGAGTAGACCAGAAATGGAACCTGGTGAGTAGACCAGAAATGGAACCTGGTGAGTAGACCAGAAACAGAACATGGTGAGTAGACCAGAAACAGAACCTGGTGAGACCAGAAACAGAACCTGGTGAGTAGACCAGAAATGGAACCTGGTGAGTAGACCAGAAACATAACATGGTGAGTAGACCAGAAACAGAACCTGGTGAGTAGACCAGAAACAGAACCTGGTGAGTAGACCAGAAACAGAACCTGTCTTGTATGCAGTGAACACGTGGATTAATTTATGTTTAGAATATACAGCAGAGTGCATGATAACATGTTTTTTGTAAGTTGGTAAAAATTATAATAATTATATATAATAATTGATCGATTTCCAACTTCTCAGTATTCATTCCCAATTTCAGATATTCAACTATTTCACGGAAACGCTGGATGTCTTCATTCAAAGCGCTAAGCGTGAAGGGAGGTGAGAGAATTAGTTGTAGATCTCGTATATCTAGGCGGGTGGAATTATTTCATTTTCTCTCTGTATATGTCATCTAATAATTGCCCCTTTTACCAGCATTGCTTAAGACTTTGTGAAAGCATGAGTATGAAGCTTAAATGTCTCAACTTGCTCACACACTAGTTATTATTGAACACCAACTCACATAATAGGTAACAGTTAAGCAGCTCATTCACACTGTAGTTGGAACTATCTGGGCCCCCTTTCATGAAGCTTTCATAGCCACTAGGAGAATAGCTACTTCGTTCCTCAGCTAATTGCTCTTCAGAGCTCTAATGTGTTTGTGGATACAAGCGTATGATGTAAGGGTGGCGTGGTTCATACTGAGAGTGGCGTGTGTTTGGTCAGATATAACGAGGGCATGCTGGACATCACGGCGACGTCGGTGGAAATGAAGGGGGAGCCGCGGCTGGTGTTTGAGGACTTCGCGAAGGGAGGAGCGTCTACACGGTAACTTGTCCTGTCAGCTGGAGAATTCGACATGATTTCTCGAAGCTCTCATATCTACTACGAGGCCATATGCACTCTCGTAGCGATCTCTTATGCATGACGCTCGGACACTTACGAGAGCGCTATGGTCTCATGGTGGATATGAGAGGTTCGAGAAATGATACCATGGCCTGCATTTCACGAAAGGGGTGTATATTTACGCCGGACATGTAAATCCATGCTTTATGTCCGGCTTAAATATGAACCCTTTCGTGAAACGTAGGCCTGGACAGTGAGTTATTTTTTCTTCAATATCACCCTGCCCTCATAGGCCTGGAGCTGTTTGTTATGTTGTGTTTGTTATGTTTGTTGTGTTTGTTAAATGTTTGTTGTGTTCAACTGCCTCTTTGTTCAAATTATTGTGTTACAGGGCTCTGGACTAACATATGCCCGACGTAAAGGGGCAAGTTAAATTGCACTGCGGGCAACCTACTTTTTAACATTTTGCACCTTTGATGGTTTTGCTATTTGCTCTGCGGGCAAGTAATTCAGAATGTTAGTCTAGAGCCCTGGTGTTATGTTTGTTGTGTTTGTTATATTTGTTGCATTTGTTAGGTTGGTTGTGTTATGTTTGTTGTGTTCATTATGTTAGTTGTGTTTGTTAGGTGTGTTGCGTTATGTTTGTTATGCTCCTTGTGTCTGTTATGTTTATCGTGTTTGTGCAGATCTATCCAGCTGACAGTGGACCGTGGCATGAGTTGGGAGGCAGCTAACGTACGACTAAAGAACTTCTCGGGTGCCAGCGACGGTTTCTACGTGTCGCGGCGAGACATCTGGGGCAGCAAGCACTACATCCTGGCCACGCAGAAGGAAAACTCCACTCACCTCTTCAAAATAGCCAGGTATTGTATTCCTTGGAGCATTGCATATTTAAATACCAAATATCTTCCAAAAGAATTGAATATTTCGTAATTGAGACAAGCCTACCATTAGCATAAACAGAACTTTAGTGTCTTCATGGTACTTAATTCAAGATTACTTCTGTTGGCACATGTATCTGTGCGATGTCTGGCTAGAAGTGTTTCATTGTTATGGTTTATTTTTAACTAGGCCGAATACGGGACTGTCTTCTTTTGATGAAGAGAAAACCGATTTGCTCCATAAATACATTCCTGTGAAAGCAGAAAAAGCAGGTAATGGTATTTTTCAATTGTTGTTATTAAGTATGTCGACCAGATAATGTGTTGGTGTGTTTCGCTCGCACCTCACTCACTAAAAATATTGTTGAACTCTGTGTTCACTGACTCCCTCACTTAACACACAGTTAAGTCCAGTTGTTTCGTGCAGCAGTTGGTCGTAGTGTGAATGATTAATGAAAGAACAGCCGACATGTATAAAGTTTATTCATCTATTCTCAGTTTGGATAATCATTGTAAACTGGTAGAAATCCATTCCCACAACACTTACATGTGACATCTGAGGCCTGTTCAGGAGGGCGCGAACCCGCGAGTACACACGTGAAATCGCCTTGGAGACATTCATCCTTCATATGTGACGTCACGCGATAACTCACGTAAACTTGCCCTTCTGGACAGGCATCTGGCTATATGTCTATGATACAAACACTAGAACATAAACCGTGAATGTGCGTCACTAGCCGGGGCTGCCAGACAGGAAGTACAGGGCATGCTGGGAGAATGGTCCCGCTGACTGGACTGGGCAAGTAGTGCGGAGTGCTCCTCACTCATCCTGGCTGTCGACACTGGATGTTATCTAGGGCTCGTCTAAAACTGATGAATTATCAGTGGGAACTTTGTTATTTATTTTAATTATTTATTTGTATCTGGAATTGAACTGTGCTGTCCACTTAGCTATTGTGACTTATCCTGGTGCCGAAAGTGATATGAAACTCCTGAAATTGTTATGCTACCTATATTTATTTTGTTATCATACTTCATATTGTCACAAACTCCCTGAAACAAATCCACTAGTCTTAAGGAATTTTGTTCTGATAGGCAACAGTTCTGGAGCATGAACTGCTTAGTTAGGAAAGGATTTACAGGTTAATCTAGTTATACAATCTATTGGGTTTATTCATAGGTAATTACGCCATTGGCTTATAGTGAATAAAAGGGAATAACCTGTATCTGATAGTGATAACTGGCCTTTGACTAGTCTATATCTGATATGATAGTAACTGGCCTTCGACTAGTCTATATCTGATATGATAGTAACTGGCCTTTGACTAGTCTATATCTGATATGATAGTAACTGGCCTTTGACTAGTCTATATCTGATATGATATTAATTACTAATTGGCCTTTGACTAGCCTGTCACTGCTGGGATAGTAACTGGCTATCTGATAGAATAGTAACCACCCTTTGACTAGTCGCTGCTGTGATAGTAACTGGCCTTCGACTAGGTGGTCTTTGTTAGTACTTTAGCTCACCTTTGACTAGCCTGTCTCTGACTGACTAGCCTGTCTGCTAGGATAGTAACTGATATTTACCTAGCTCGGGTGTCAAAGTAACTGACATTTGGTCTTTCTGGTGAGTGGAATCTGGCCATGAAACATGTAGGATTAATCATATTTAAATATTCATTTGTCATGATAAATTGATATTGTTTTGTTTATGTGTAACTGTTAATTAAGTTTAATCTGACATGTGTTTATTATATCAATTTATTTTTTGTTAGTGAAAGGGAAACAATCTCAAAGTCATGCCAACTGGAACTAACCCAGATATAAACTCCTGTGAAAGGGGAGACCTGTTTAACATTGATCACATAAAAGCAGTATCATAGAGGTAAAACGATTTGAAGGCAAAACATTCAACAACAATTTCATGTATATATCAACTTGATAGACTAATAACATGTGTAACGAGAACAAGGGAACATTCAAATAATCTGAACATAGTAAGTCAGTATTGCTCATCAAATAGTTTAAAGAATATTGTCTACATACCGTAATTATGATTACATAATAATGGCGTTACTTCCAAAGTAACATTAATAATTGTGACATTGACACGGTTACATTCCTACATGACACGGTTACATTCCTATGTGATATGGTTACATTCCTAACTGGCATGGTTACATGGAATATCCACCACACCTCTACTACGAAGACCCGCATGTCGGGTGCAAAAGAACAAGATTATGAAGATATCAAATGTAAAAAGTTTCTGATTTCATAAAAAAAATCTACAAAATGTTGTACCTACTTCAACAAAGCCACCACCAGTAGTCGACTAACTAAATGGAGTATATACAGTATAAGACAAACTCGATATATAATATTGTAACTTCTCTAAAAGTCATAAAAGTGCTCACAATATTCTCCTTTGTGATTAAATATTCTAGAAATTCTACTGGCTTGACATTATGTGCGGAGATTTGTTACGATACATGTGACATCAGTACAACCTGATGACATAGCCGTTGCCAGTACTATTGTTGTCTATTGTCTCATGCATGTCAACAACCTCCGTATACCAGCAACTACTGCCATACAATATCTAGCCACATGTCATATTTATTTCGAAGGGTCTGTTTACTATAGACATAAAGGTGAATCAGTGTTACACGCGAATTCCAAGTGGGTATTCCAGCCTGTGGAAGACCATGACACACCTATCACCAGACAGGTAACACACCTATCACCAGACAGGTAACACACCTATCACCAGACAGGTAACACACCTATCACCAGACAGGTACGGCTAGTTATGGAACTGTGGCCCTATTCATAGATACAATTTAAGCCAGTTTATTGTAGCTAGAGTTGTGAGTTTTGGAATGTAGAGAGTGAAGCCAACCTTGTGTTCTGGTTGGCACTGTTGGCCATCTATAGCCTTTGATGGGAAACCCACGCCAACCCGCGTCAACCCAATATGGGCCTAGAGACAAAGTTAATGCTTTGTGTTGAGCTTCTCCTACTAAAACTGTTGACATTATCAAATGAGGAGTGTACACTTCACACTGCCTGGTTGGACGTGGGCGTCGATATGTTGTCTACTGGTACTACTACAGCTGTACTCTATACATCTTACAGCTGTAACCTATTAATAGTATTATATTTACTACAGCTGTATTCTATAATATGTACTACAGCTGTACCCTTATAGCTGTGCTCTATAATATATGTACTACATCTGTACTCTATACATATTACAGCTGTACGCTATTATATATACTACAGCTGTATTCAATTCTATTATATGTACTACAGCTGTATTCTAAGTCATACTCTATATATATACCACAGCTGTACTCTATAATATGTACTACAGCTGTACCCTAAATATGTATTACAGCTGTATTCTACATATGTATTACAGCTGTACTCTACATATGTACTACAGCTGTACCCTATAGTATGTAATACAGCTCTACGCTATGTATTACAGCTGTACAATAGCTATGTAACAAGGTGTGTATGTACAGGCGTACTGCATTCATAAATATTGACCAGATTATGCTAGTAGCATACAAATATATGAGAAAATTGGTATCACAACTTTGACAATATGAAAGTGCATGATAACTGGTTACCTATGAATGTACATAGAATAAATAATATGAACACTACTTTAACCCTCTCGCTGCTGGATTAGGCACAGGCACTGCTGTTGAGGGCATCTCTGGTCGCCTCCAGCAGGGAGAGGGTTAATAATAGCCCAGCTACTGCTTCATTCACATTCATGTCCATTGCAGTAACACTGCTACTAGGGCCATGTAATGGAGTGAATATGTCATCAAAGTGACAAGTGAGGACTATTGTATTGCTAAGATTGGACAGTTCTGCTGAAAACATGGCACAATTTATGAGTCGTAGCACTGCCATAGAAACATCACATTGCTTACTGTCAATATACAGAGAGTTAGAAACTACAACGATTAGTAGCGTAAGATGGGAGGTAACTCCAGTAAAGGTTGACGAGACTATGTGCAGCATTGCTATAGAGAAGTGATCTGGAGTTGGTCTGGACGAGTCGTCCAGTGGGTGTGGGAGATATGTGTCATGTTGTCCGAGTATGAAGACGTGATGTTGATGGATACCTGATGTTTGTCGTGTGTTCCTCTGGCAGACATTGCTGATGGATGTTTAGGCCGTGTGTTTCAACTTAGTATTACTAACATTGTCAATGTATCTAGCTGAATAAAGCTCTTGTCACTAGTCAATGTTAAACCTGAGTTTTGTTCCTGTTGGCTACTACAGCTGTTGTAGGTGTGTCGATGTGTCAGCCCTGAGTTACAACGTGTTCTCTGCGACAGCTCCACTATGTCTGTCACCTGAGTTGTCTTTCTTACTATTGCTCTTCTTTTTCCTGTGTGTTGTTCGTACATGCCGCTAGTTGCTGTACGTGTTAATCATGTCTGTTTCACGTTAACTTTTAAAACTCTTTTGAGGTGTGTGAATCAGGGTGTGTGAATGAATATGGAGTTTAAAGTTCACTACGGGAATCTTTCACCCATTTACGACTACCATTTGTGAATCAGGGATGAAACAAACTGTATAACTTACTCACCCGAATAACAATATAAATTAATAACAAAACATGAAATTTCTACTAGGCCGTAGGATACCTTTAACATTAGGAGAAATGGATGGGGTTGCTGGGTGAGTGTATAGTTCTATCCCTGGTGAATATCACAAATCGTGTTTGTTGAAATGTATTAATGTATTAATGTTAGGTGTTTTCATGTTGAATCTAACATTGTATGAGGTGTGTTGAAGTGGTCATTTTGAGTGGTGTAAATGTCCCCTACTACAGTACTGAGAGCTGTGTGTGTCAATGTGTGGTCTATCACCAGTCTCATATATCCCAACTTATTTAATTAGTATGCTGGACACTTCCATCAACTTTACTCTGTCATGGAATATCATGTTCAGCCACATTGCATTTCTATATTCAGACATCTGACATCTTATCGCTAATCACAAGGTCAAAACTTAAAGGCATAATATCACAGAGAGTTATGGTTGTTTTGGACTAGTTCTTAGCTACAACTGCAAAATGCATTCACTTGACATACATAAACTCAGGTTTTTACTTCCAAAAACCTTTCCACCGCTGTATGGTAGACAAATATCCACTGCTGGACATAACTCAGTGGTACGACTTTAAAATATAATACACAACGGCAACTTTTGCTTGCAATTCCTTCATAGATCAGTTGATGCATCAAAGACAATATAAATAGCGGAATGTTCCCTTTATTCATATAAAATATTAATATTTTGATAACTATTGAGTACTGGTGACTGAGTACATCAGTGAACTTTGGGGTGGATAAATCGAGCGTAATTAGTCTCAGATTGAAATTGGTTTTTCCATTATACAGGTTTATCAACTGTGATATTATGCCTTTAACACCTTTTGGTGAGATAGGGCAAAGTTAAGTCATGTATATCAACAGTCAATTAATTGCTTTGTTCTCTGGTGTTTCTTGTGCTATCGTATGTATTGAAGGTACAGACCTTCCTCCCAGCACAGTCACATTACAGCTATAGTGCTACAGCCATAGTGTTACAGCCATAGTGCTACAGCCATAGTGTTACAGCCATAGTGCTACAGCCATAGTGCTACAGCCATAGTGTTACAGCCATAGTGCTACAGCCATAGTGTTACAGCCATAGTGCTACAGCCATAGTGTTACAGCCATAGTGCTACAGACATAGTGCTACAGCCATAGTGTTACAGCCATAGTGCTACAGCCATAGTGCTACAGCCATAGTGTTACAGCCATAGTGCTACAGCCATAGTGTTACAGCCATAGTGCTACAGCCATAGTGTTACAGCCATAGTGCTACAGACATAGTGCTACAGCCATAGTGTTACAGCCATAGTGCTACAGCCATAGTGCTACAGCCATAGTGTTACAGCCATAGTG
>JAUTBV010121396.1:0-13061 GCA_032361325.1 Lepetodrilus fucensis
CTACCGAATGAGCCAAAGGGGTAACCCCTCTGGCCGAGACCAGTAGGAGCATCTTATATCACACCCGGCTACATTTGGGTGAAACATAGCCAGATGTGATATGATGTAGGTGTACCCCAACAGCCCAGACCAGTAGGAGTATGCTATATCCTATGTATTCAGTGTTTGTGGTTTTAACCTACTATTTGTCCTATCATATTTACATTTGATTGTATCATGACATGCCATCTATACCGCTATAACAATCAATGATATTTACTTAGACTGCAACTGACAAGTTATTTTGTATTTCAAAATATATACAAGGGTATTTACATCTAGACTGCAGTGCTAAACTGTAATATTACGGCCATTTGGGAAATATTTTATTGGCTAATTTTATTATGGTGAATATTGCTGAAATTATGCAGAATACTTTAACCCATCCTTGCTGGACGTAAAACATTAATTCAATCAAAAATCCTTGCTGGATTAGACACACACTCACTTTACCAGCTGCTTTAGGGTATCTGGTTGCCTCCAGCATGGAGAGGGTTAATGCAGTCGACAGTGGAACTAGAACCCTGTGTGAATTGTAGAAAGATTATTAACGCATGTATAGTTTGTTGGATGATCAATTTGTGACCTAAATATTATTATCATTTTATACTTTTAGCTAAGAGAGTACCTCACCCCCGAGTTGAACATGGATACGAGCGACGCAAACCAGTTTGAGTTTGAGGCAGCCAATCACAGCGATGCCCTGCTGGCGGGGCTGAGACATCTCCGCGACAAACACCAACTCTTTGACGTCACCCTGGTGGTGGAGAGTGAAGAGTTACCTGCCCATAGGGTGGTCCTAGCCTCCTGCAGTGATTACTTTAGGTAGTAGTCATTTAAAAAATTCATGGTGGAAAATGTAAATTGAAGCAGTTCATTTCACCCTCTCCATGCTGGATTAGACATAAGCACAGCTCTTTTGGGAATTTACAGTGCCTCCAGCATGGAGAAGGTTGATTAGGGTAGTCAATGTTTGAAAAAACCTGCAACACTTGGAAGTTGTATCAATAACCCTCTAATTATCGGCTGTATTTATAAGTCAGTTTTCATAAGTCTGCAGCTTAAAACAAAACAATTGATTGACCCCTTTTAATTATGACAATAATATTTCACAGGTATGGTAATTAGGAAATGGTCCATTAGATTTCCGTATCATTATCATTCAATGACGTAAGTGCCTGCTGTTAGGAAGATAGTTTTTGCATTAAGTTATATATGTTTTGTCTTGTTCCAGAGCCATGTTTACAGATGGGTTGAAGGAATGTCGACAAAAGCAAATTGTTCTCAATGGTGTGTCTGCCCGAGGGATGAAGAATCTCCTGGACTTTGCGTATACTTCCAAAAGTAACATAGACAGCGGTAAGTCTCGGATATAACACATGCCTCGTGCCTCAGCTCGAATGTCACTGTTAATAATAACGTTCACACAATAGTTCAGTAATGTCTATTTAATGGAAACCAGTGTAGTGTACTGTAGGGGCGATATTTCACATATACATATATGATTGCACAGACTTCTCGCACATGGCACAATGTGGATGAAGTCACACGTCAACATTGTATCGTCCTGTTCGCTTAACAGATTATGTAAATAAACGACTTAAAATGAGCATATTTATCGATAGCAGGTCATTTGGAAGGAATCAATCACACTATGTGGTGCAGGATCATCAGCTCTATAAGTTTGATTTGGGTCACTTTAAGCTTTGGTATAGGAATAATAAGTGGTAGCTTGTCATTGGAGATCAAGTTCCTGAAGGATAATACTAATATGTCAGCTCTGACAACATTTAGCACAGTTTTGTTCATGCTTTGAGCATTAGTTTTGATTATCTGACATTGACACTTACATACGAGTTCTTGAAGTCGTTCTCCAGTCTGTGCTCCAGTGGAAGGATGACTTCAGAAAACAAAGCCTTCGTCTGAAAGCATCAAGAACCGTCATGAAGTCATGGTAAGACAGACACATTTACAATAAGGCTTATCATAATTGTAATGTTGACTACATTCCTATTTAACATCATTCCTGAAATAAATAATTACATCTGAATATTACTTACACACTCTTCTACTTTGGCAAACATTTCTTTCTGGATGTCGGCAAATTTCAAGATGGCGCATCCTGCAATTGCAAGTAATTTTACATTCAGGTTTACATTACAATCCAGGTAATCAAGCTTTATTATCTTCATAATTTGTTGTTAATGTCATAATACATTTGGATTTGTATTAAAAAAAGCTTTGATGATTTATTTTCCAATATGGCCGACAATCATTGTACATAGACTTTTTGATCCAACTTGGTTGGTGCTTACTAGTGATCTTGAGGAAACTGTTAACATGGTTACAATCACTAAATACCTAGGCAATCTGCTCACCTATTTCATCTGTTCCACCTTGTCCGTTCACCTGACAAGAATATCCTACCTTGCCAACAGCCTCAATGAAACTGTGGGCCGACGTTGTTAGTCCTGTTTAAAGTATAGCATATGATCAAAAATTGAAACAAAAGTTAGTGGAGAGTTCAATATTGATAAACTCACTGGTGAGAAGATAAATCACTTGTAGCTATTATACTATAAGTTACCAGCGTGATTTCCAGGGTGTACAAGTTTTTACAAGCTCAAATTTCTCGTATGCCCCAAGACCGAAGGTTGAGGGGTGTATGAGAAATTTCAGCTTGTAAAAACTCATACACCCCAAAAATCACGCTGGTAACGAATTTATCCAAAATTGTAATAGTTCTTCCCTTTCAACACAGCAGATTTGTTCATATTTGTGCCGAAATGTCTTTCTAACGTGCAAGTCGAGGGGTTTGCAATGGCATCACAATCATTTATGATTATGAGGTCATACCTGTTATCAGTGAGTGAGTGAATATAGAGTTTAACGTCGCTGCGGGAATCAAATTATCAGTGGCCAAAGCAGGGTGTAACACTTTTCACAGTCCTGACTCAACCAATCAAATTGCTAGAATTGACACATATTTTGGATAACATAAAATATTCTCCCATGTAACTGGTAACTTGAACTATGAAAAAACCCACTTTATAATGATGGCAAAATAACTATGGTGACAATGCAGTATTCATGGTGTTTTCAAGTATTTTTATCAGGAATCAACCTTGTCAACTCACCTACAAGAGCTTTGTGGTACAATTTGCCAGTCGTTAATATCTGACGTACTCCATGGTTAAAATTGTTTGTGATGTTCTGAAATTATAGAAATAGAACTTGAAAAGGACATTACTCATGAGACAAGCATTATTAAAAATATTTAGCAACAAGATGGACATGTCATATGTACTAGCAATTAATAATAGTGTTAATAATAGATAATCATGATAATTATGATAATTCCTTTGAAGCATCAACATTTTCATCAATTTAATTCAATGCAGTCATCAATCATTGGTCATTGCAGATTCAATGCACTAGATTACAGTGTAAATGGATGTAACATTTTATCAGACAACCTATTTCCAATAAAATGTTGTCAATCACTTCATTACAACACAATAAAAGAGTAGAGCTGGTACAATGGAACTTTGACGAGTTAAAAAAATATGGAACTTCTTGGATACCTGGATACCATTCATACTGGTAAGCAATATCCATGATATTTGTTAATAATGTCAAATACAGCAATAAATAGTGTATTTGTACATTGCTGCAACATTAATAATTGGTAATCATCATGATCACTACATCAGTGATCATGATAATAACACTGCTATAATCATTAATTTTAATTTGATGGATTATTAAGAACATTTTCATATTATTTGTTATTAATAATAAATTATAATAATGTATTATTATTATTATTATTATTATTGGTAGTAGCATTGTTAGTATTATTTTTATTATTATTATTAGTAGTAGTAGTAGTAGTAGTTTAAAGACATGAAACCTTTACTGTTTGTTTACTATAATCTAATATTTGTTGAATAAATGAACTTGTTTACAACCTGGTGTGCTCTGGTCAAGGGCAAAGGTTTAAAACTGTTTTACCCACATTAAATTTTAGTTATCATGATAATAATATTGCAGATTTGCAGGACTCTGAATGTACTTTTAATGACATAGTCTAGTACATAGTCATATTTGTGATACTAAAATTAGGGTCCTGATCATACTATAATCTCGTCTATCAGTATCAGGTGTCTATCTACTAGTAATTTAATATTTGTCTCTAGACTAGTCTAGAGATCATAGGAATTTGATACAGAAGACTTGAGAGAGTTGTTGTTTTAAAGAAACATGAGAAAAGTACACCTCAACGTTAGCTTCACTTTTAAGAAGTTTAGTCCATTTGTGAACATAGTGACAAGCAAAACAAAATAGTGTCAACATGACAGCGTGTAAATATTGTTTGCTTTTCAGAAAAGTATGTTAGGTAAACAAGTTAACTGGTCAAGCACCTGTTGCATACAATTGACTTGTGGATTGTATATAAATATCTATTAACTATTTCCTTACCTTATAGATTGCTTCCGTGATTTTGTGTGTGTCTTCCGGGCTCCACATTTTTGCTGTCGACAATGTTGTCAATATTTCTGTCCTGCGTTGAACTTGGGGGGAAGTTGTTCGACTTTACTTTTTTGCCAGGGTAGCTAACCTACACAACTTTGATCAGAGTCATGTACAATAATATATACACCCTTATCTCTCTATGTTATCTTAACATATACTTGCATGTTAGTGTACTTCGATTTTTAAACAGATAACAGTGCGTCAAATCGATTAACAGCTGATAACATCACCACCAAACTGACTTAGCCAACACCCAAAATCAGGACCAGTCATTGTTAATTCTATGATATATTTCGGTAAACATACATTTTAATGACCACATATTTATTTGAACACACTTTGGCTGTTCATATTATGTAGCTTGTTATCTGTCATGAATATAAGTGTCCTTTGTGCCTATCCTCCGAAAACTTAGTCATTACATACCTGTACAATGATTGATCCACTTTGACAGTTTGCCTTCTGACTTTGAAGTCATCGAAGCGGACGTATAATATGCATAATGCAACCACTCACGAGACAAATGGAACATATTAATTATTAATATAATATATTATCAGATTATTATCTCTGATAGTATTAATATTTTACGTGTATTATGTTTCATGCATATGTTTATCATAATCTAACATAAATTAGATATTTATTTCCAGTCGGTATCTATTTGAGTAGGCCAGTGATTATCTGTAAGCCTACCCCATTTATTGGTTGATTGATGGGATGATTTCATCGCTGACAGTGATGACAGATTGTTACTCTTCAATGATGTAACGCATATCTCAGCTATGAATACTTTCAATTAGCTAGTCTAGTATGTATACATTGAACTATCCAGACAGACGGAGAGTGTTGACTTTGTAAATTAATATCATAAGTTATGACAATATTTAATGCAAGGCCTATAGATATCATATGCTTACATTTCAATAAAGTATGTACAACTATAATGAGTAAAATAACATGTTATGTCAAGGATTTTGAATTTATATGAATATGGTAAAAATAAACATGCTCATCCAATATGATTTTAAACATGTTGACCCAACTTGATATAAATATTAAATACATGTATATTCAATCATTGATTTAAAAATAAAAATGATATTTTATCAGATATTAATAAATGTACTATGTTGTGTATTCACTTGAAATATCATCTGAACAAAATTAGTCATAAGTTATTGTAAAATGCCAATGTGCTAATGCGAGTATAATTATTCACGAACATTGCTGTAAAAGTATTTGGTTGAATGAAGTACTTCTGTAGAGTAGACCCATATGTATACTACCAGGCATTTCGAGGTAATAATTTATTTAACTAATCTTAAATAATATGTTGGCTAAGATAAAATTAGACAGGCACATTGCACAGGAAATTGGCTCAGGTTGGGAGTTTCTGTGCCTATCATTCATACTTGCTCTCATCCATATTGCATGTCATCTACACAGTAAGTGTGTAGTAGTCTAGACCTCTTCACTCAGCTGTCAAGTACGAGGTAGTCTGCCTCAGATGACATCTACTCTACACATTTCGGTGATCATGTTTTCAGGGAAATACTTGATATTCAATTTGATCACTTGCCATTATTGTTATAACTACGTTATGTGATATAATTAATTAAGTCTCATGGAGAAATGTATACAAATTATACCTTTCAAGAAAACCAATACAGTGTATCTCTATAATAATTAATTCATTTCAACCTTAATACTTTGGTAAAAACACATTATGCATAATTACCAGTAGACATGGATAATTCTAATACATACTAGTGTATGAAGTGTTCAAAATAGAGCCCATCCACACGCCTGTGACAGCTTATTTTCAGCGAGGACTGTAAAGTTATAGCCATGCATGCCTGCATGTCGTGGTGTTTTTTTGGTTTAAAAAAAAAAAAAATTATACAATCAATAACTGACCAACATATGCGAGGACTGGTAACTTCTAAAACTAACAAGTCCTCATGTTTAGCAGTGATTTTGCTGAAGTTTCATACTGACATACACTGGTGTATATGCAATGTATTTCAGAAACACATACAATTACAGTAGACCTCGCATATAACAGCCTCGCATAAACCGGACACTCCCGTCTAACCCTAATTATGGCATATGCGTATAATGGACTTCGCATATAACGGACAAAAATAGCCAGTCCCAATGAGTACGTTATATGCAAAGTCTACTGTATTATCACATACAGAACTGCAGTAATATTTAAATCTCGGTAAAATGTAACCAGTACATATTCCACATTGTTGCACATTCTGGTGTCTGAACAAACGATAAAATGCATAAATTGATGGAATCTGTTTATTTAAGAACTTATAAATACTGTGATTACATTTTGTTTGTGCTTATTAATACCAAGTTTAAACAGTTTTGTGGAGAAATATTGTGGCAGTAATCTTTAATTAACACCAGTCTCCACATAACCTACATTACAGAGGATATATATACAGAGGATATATGTGTATACATAACATCCCCCATTCAAGGCACATAGATCTCAATGATGTGTTGCCAAGTTGATCAAGAAACAACAACATAAATAATTAATTATAGGAATTAATTATTATGCAATTTAACTGAATATGTACATTGGTATAAATACAAGCTGTAGTCTTCCATGGACAATGCCATGAAGAAACTGGTGAACTATAATTACTTATAAGTCAGTGTAAGACAATAGGGCCTTTAATTGTAGTTCTACAATTGTTTCATGAAACTAGTCATAGGTTGGTACAAGTTACATACTATGTCTAACATTACAAAAATACCACACACAGGTGTCAAATGGTAAACGTATATGTACATCTCGCATTTGGAATGGTACGAGTTTGGTACAAGGGATTTCTAAAATGTATTCACAATATCATCTTGGCAACAAATTCAGAATTTTCTCTGAAATGGTCAGTAGCACATTTCCCCCACCGAGACATAATGATGAAGATCAGTACGAGTCTGCTTAATAGTAAAACACAAACAACCACCAAAAGAAACGCTACCATCAGTGCTTTTTTTAAATGTGAAATTTACTAGATTTCCCTAGATTTAGGTGTTGAGAATTAGAATAAGTTTCAAAACATTACAATGTTCCACTGTTTTCTTTCCTGCCAGTGAAAAATCTTGTCTAATAACGTTCATAGGTTGGAACATATTTATACACAGTGGGCAATGGTCAAGGTTACTTATAAAAAAATACATCTGCTGTACAAGATTGCATCAAATATTCTTCACACAACATATTCTAGGATAAATATTCTCAAAATAATGTGATTCACCCATTACTACTAGATATATTTCAAGGATATAGACGTATATCCACCTTATGTACAATAAATCTCAATACATCATGCCACATTTCCTTGCAGAGAGTCAACAATAATTTAGTCAGCAGATGCATGTAGAACCCACCATGTGTCCTTGCATACAGTGCATTTGTAGAAAAACAATTTGAATACGAGTAGTTCTGTTAATACTTTGTACACATACATTGCAAGTGAAAAGATATTACATACAAGTGAAGAAAACAAAGCACTCAATCTCAATGTATACAAATCAAATGGACACACATCACAAAAAACATCTAAAAATAAAACACATTCAAAGTCTACGATGGCAAGTTTTAAAGACAGCTGTGCATTGAGCGTTAGTAAGAATTTCTATCAGTGTATATATACAACATGGATACTGTGTTCCTCGCCGTCTCTAATTCCACGCATGCTTCTGACAGTGCTTGACAGCCTGAAAACAAAAAGAGATTCCATTGACTGACGAACAATTCGTAGGTAAAATGCTCAGCACAAAATACTCAAAATAGTAATCTACTGGCCATGATATATATTTGCATTCAAAATTGTGGTACAGAGCCACTTTCAAGATTATTTCACTAATATCACTAACTACTAGCCAAAATATCAAATTATATTTATTTATATTTTCAACTGCCCGAGCCAAAATGATCACAGAAAAATCTGTAAATCCGGCAATCAAATAACTAAGATATTGAGATATTGAGATTAGGAGAGGATAAGACTTTACTTGTGACATTGTCATGAAACACTTGTTACGAGGTGATAACCTTTAGGACTGGTTCAGGAGCTCCCAGATAGCTAGGAGGCCGTTGTGAAACAGGGGCCTGAACCCTAGGGCTGCATTCAGGCTGCTCTACGAAGTGCTACACAGCGCTACAGTAGTCATTCAGCCAACACATGGTAGTACTATGTAGGACTACTTTTACTTTGGCTTTTGAGCATGTAGTGTTTTGTATGAAATAGTAGGAAAACTAAACGAAGGGAATACATTTCCTGCTATTTTCCTACAAAATCATTCAAACAGCCACTACTTTGTAGAAAAGTAGTGTAGTGTAGAGATTAGTAGTGTAGTGTAGAGATTAGTAGTGTAGTGTAGATTAGTAGTGTAGTGTAGAGATTAGTAGTGTAGAGATTAGTAGTGTAGTGTAGAGATTAGTAGTGTAATGTAGAGATTAGTAGTGTAGTGTAGAGATTAGTAGTCTAGTGTAGAGATTAGTAGTGTAGTGTAGAGATTAGTAGTGTAATGTAGAGATTAGTAGTGTAGAGTAGAGATTAGTAGTGTGATGTAGAGATTAGTAATGTAGTGTAGTGTAATGTAGAGATTAGTAGTGTAGTGTAGAGATTAGTAGTGTAGTGTAGAGATTAGTAGTGTAATGTAGTGTAATGTAGAGATTAGTAGTGTAGTGTAGAGATTAGTAGTGTAGAGATTGGTAGTGTAGTGTAGAGATTAGTAGTGTGATGTAGAGATTAGTAGTGTAATGTAGAGATTAGTAGTGTAGTGTAGAGATTAGTAGTGTAGAGTAGAGATTAGTAGTGTAGTGTAGTGTAGTGTAATGTAGAGATTATTAGTGTAGTGTAGAGATTAGTAGTCTAGAGTAGAGATTAGTAGTGTAGTGTAGAGATTGGTAGTGTAGTGTAGAGATTAGTAGTGTAGTGTAGAGATTAGTAGCGTAGTGTAGAGATTAGTAGTGCAGCCTGAAGGAGGAGGTACAGAAGGTCTACTCACTGAACACTTGATGGCGTTGGCCATGTTGGCGCACCAGTAGGAGGGGCCGTAGGTGCACTCCTTCCTCCCCAGGAGCTCCTGCTTGAAGTGCAAGGTGTGGTCGGACTTGGCAGGCAGCGTCTTGAAGTCACACATGTGGATTACCTACAAACAGATAAACAGTGCCATCAGCTGAACGTGTAGCCTATAGTTCCAGATCCCATTTCTATAGAACAATTGTAGCACTATGAGTATGTGCACGACATATACAGGCAGTTGCTACTCGCAGTGTTATGAGTATGAGAGTTGTAAGTTGCAAGACATGTTGCTACTCTCAGTGCTAGGATTGTTCTATGGAACAGAAGCATGTAATGTGACCAATGTATTGTTTACATTCAGCCAATCAGCAAGCACACATGGTAAGCAGCAAATAGATGGTATATCTGAGGCCTGTTCAGGAAGGCGCGAGCCCGCATGAGGCGAGACCGAGTTTACGCGTGTTCACACGTGTAGCCTCCTGAACGACTGAGAGTGTGACCTTGAAATTCTAAGGTGGGAAATATGAACAGATTTATCGAGATTTTAGTAATATCCTACTGTCATTAATCTGCATAAGATCAACTTCGCTTAACCTTAGCTAGTATATGCCATGCTTTAAGCGATCTACTAAGATCTGCGGGACAGATCTCATCTGCATTTCGGAGATCAGTAACCATGGTAAATCTGTGTCTCTTTTCCGAAACAGTAAACAATCCTTGAGGTGAGCAAAATGTATAAATAGATATAGAATGATTAATCGATTAATATTCGACTACCGGCTCCAACTACTCGACTAGCACTTTTCAATAGTTGTCCCGGCCCTAATGGATTGTCAGTTTCTCAAATTAAACTGATGACTGTATATTACAGAAGAACACAAATATCAGCTGACCGTGCAGACTCTTCTTGGGTCAAGGTTTGTGGCCATTTCCAGGACAATCAGGGCGGTATACTCGTCAACAAATGTCTTGCACTGAAATAAAGAACAAAAATAACACATGCAGAATCATTTGTCTGACCTGTAGTAAAGCTGCAATACACAGAGTTGGCGGTAGCAATAGACTTGCTTTAAAGCCGAGATTACCTGACTGTGATGGAGAGGTTTTAATGTTTCCATACAGGAATGAATCCATGATCAGATTCTAGACATGAAGTAGTGCAATGGTGGAACATACGGACATCAGAGTCAAAGGCCCTGGTTTCAAATCATGTCCCGAGAGCCCGGCATCAATGTGCACAGAAGTTACCTTTCTTATTATGTGATATTGATAGCATGCACTGTCTGTACTATAGCAATGCGGTCATCATCCTTGGTGCGTCAGTACCAGCCGTTGCTTGCAGGTATACCGCAACCTTCAGCGCTACAGTTGTTGCGGGTTTCCTCCTACTATAAACTGAAAAGCTGTGATGTAAGTGAGACGATCTTGATAACAGCTCTAAACCCCAATTTCATAAACCCCACATAAGCATAGAGTACGATGGACACACACTGACCTGACTTCTCAGCGCTACTGGCAGGGAAGTGCAGACGTTCTCCAGAATGTGCATCACCTCCTGAACTGTGGAGTTTTCCTTCAGAAGTCCAGCTACATCTGACATGGCGGTTACACAAGCAGTGCACAACGCTCCATTCACTTTCAGCTGGCCTGGCTTGTGAACTGTAGTGAAAAAAAAAAGGTTAAATTTTACAGTTGTAGAAATGAATACATTAATTAACTACAACCAGCATATTAAAATAGTGGCAATGAAATCCATGTAATATTATTAGTAAGTCAGTCAGTATCTTAGTGAGAGAGCGAGTTATTGTTTTAAGTCGCAGTGAGAATCTTTCACCCATACACGACGATCACAACTTAATAACAATGCGACCTGGTGTTGTTAATGCTATAAATATAGAGCAAAAGTGTCTTTCCGATACGTGTCTGACTTCTGATCACTTTACCCTACTACCAGCACAATCACACTTTTTTTCAACAGGGGAGACTACCCAAACACCACACCGATAATAAATACATACGTCTGATTAGATGGATTGAATTAGTGCTATAGATACATTGCAGCAGGAATATTCCACCCATACGCGACATATAATTACATACACAAAGGAAAGCATTTCACGCGACCATTCACTATCTTGTTCCTATGCGTTCTTACCCTGGTCGAGTCCAGCTGTGCATAATCCCAGGGACTGACAAATGACGTCAGGGTCAACTTCCGCCACTAGCAGCGCGATAATAGCCTGGGTGTACGTGTTGACAAAGGTAACACACTCGTCTTTCAGAGTGGATGGCAGCAGATTACAAACCTGCTTCAACGCATTCTCTATGTCCGTCTGAAATAAAGAAATAAAGAGAAAACAATTTAATATTTGTATGCATTGAATGTACAATTAAATTTTTGTTTATCATGTTTTCTTATTTCCATCGTTAAGTAATTAATAATATAAATATAAATATAAATATAAATATAAATATAAATATAAATTATTGTATGTCTATTTCCATATCGTACCCTATATCGGCCCGAGACCACCATATTGGCCAGAGGGCCAATATGGGAGTCGAGGGAAGCGACTGTGACGTAAAAGCGACTATGACGTCGCTTACCGATGATGACACATGGCTTGGTCATAGACTCATAGCGATGAACTTGTTCATTGAGAGAATTCTAAATAGCGCAACTAATCCATTTGGAGCCGGATATAACCAAACTACAATGCAGAGATAAACAAACTCAGTTACCAACTTCTAAGCAAACGTTAATGCGTTTAAACACAAGTAACTGTGGCAATATGTATATGTAGGCCGGATTCTATTCACTGTCAGAATCAATCATTACTCTGATTCTCTTGCGTTTGGCAGAGGGTTCGTACATGGAACAGTTCATGTTAATTGTAACAATCCCCTGGATGCGCGATTCTGACAGAATATATTTTCCAGTCGAAGCGGTAGAGGATTTCATGTTTAATTGAAATCTGTAGAGTTAGTAATATATATGGTATCACGGCCTTCAGCGATCTCAATAAGCTTCATGATTTCATCAATGTCATTCACTGCAAAGTCATTGTTGTTAGTGGGTGTCCGAAACATCTGTAAAACGTTTCCGATCTTCATTGTCTTCTTCCCTTTTAGTTTCTGTTAAGCTATCAAGTGTAGAATATGTTCGCTTTGGTACTCCATCAATCATGTATCCTATATGTTACGTAGGGCTACCCAGTGTTTGATGCTCGCTTAGTGCTGTGACGTAGAAGAGGCTATGACGTCAACTATGACCTCGCTTCCCGGCGAGACGTCACGTCGTTGAAGGGAGCTACTATTGACATCGAAGCTACTATGACGTCGCTTCCCAATGACGACATTCCTTTGTCATAACGGCGAACTGGTTCCTTGAGAAAATAGCGCAACTATAAGTATATGTAGACGGAT
>JAUTBV010121407.1:0-13060 GCA_032361325.1 Lepetodrilus fucensis
TCTCACTGCCCCTCTCTCCCTCCCTCCCTCCGCTCTCTCTTTTTCTTTCTCTCCATTCCCCTCTCTCTTCCCCTCCCTCCCCCCCCCCTCTCTCTCTCTCTCTCTCTCTCTCTCTCTCTCTCTCTCGGCACCAAATGTAACCCACCTCTCTCTGCATGTATATCTCTGGTTGGAGGCATCGTCACAGACACAGATCTGTTTACATCCATCCTGCCAAGAGTCTCCCTGGCGGTAGAAGCTGCCCTTGTATACGCAAAATCCTGCAAAATGTACAATAGTCCACAAATTTAACATCCGAGTGAAGCTGCCATTATATACACAAACCTCTGCAAAATTTACTAATACTTTAATATCCCCTCTCATGATGTATGTTTAAATCTTGTGCAATGTCTTATTTGTATATTGTATCATCATGAGAATAAATATTGCAAAACCGATATTGGGGGAATCGGATTATCGATGGCCAGATTATCAGATGCTGTATCAATATTATTCAGTATTAACAGAATTTGAAAATGGAAAATGTTATTGAAATTCTTCGCCGCCGCCATATTGTATTGATGAACCTAACCGTTGAACTGTCCTGGGTGTGGGTTTGGCGTTGGCTGCCCGTGACCTGGGGTCGGAGTGAAGGCTGGGTTAGGTGTCGGGATTCCGCCAGAGAATGGTGTGGGGTTGACAAAATCGCAGAACGGTTTCTTGCAGCAGCGGTTCGCGGGATCTTGGATCATAACACATCTGGCTGGCAGGTTAGGTATTCGGAGACACCTGTTACAGATGGATGAGTGATTGAGTGAGTGAGTGATTGAGTGAGTGATTGAGTGAGTGAGTGTGACTATGAATGAGTGTGGGAGTATGAGTGCATGTGTGAGTGCATGTGTGAGTGAGTGATTGTGAGTAATATTTTTGGGGGTGGGTGAGTGAGTGAGTGACAGACAGTGCATGTGAGTGAGTGAGAGTGGTTGTGAGTGATTGTGAATCTTTTTGGGTGAGTGAGTGAATGGCTTATTATTTGACAACACAGTGGGAATGCATAATGCAGGAAACATTTCAGATACATATAGAAAAATATACCGAGGTGATCGTGTCCTGCCAGGATCCTGTCTAATCTTAACTATTTTCGCTGTGCTACGTTAAATAGTTATTTTCAACAGCTGAGAGTTCTAATTACTTATTTCTGGAAACAGACTCACTTCTCGGAACATGTATACTGTCCAGTGTTGTCGTCCAGACACTCACAAGTGTAGTCACATCCATCATCCCACTTATCTCCCTTGTTGTGAACTCTTCCCTTGTACAGGCAACCTGCAACAATATATAACTTCCTGAGCATGTAGTTGACATACTGTAACTTTACCGATTGTTTTTTAATCATGATTTTCTAATTATTTGAACCCAATCATTTTTCCTAATTTAAAAATAAATATATTTGATAAAAATCCTTGATTTATTTACCATTAATTTTTTAAACTGTTATAGGGTTTGAACTATTAGGAGAATTACGGTATGTACTTTTCACCGAGTGCAACAATCCTGCTTGAATTAACCCTCTCAATGCTGAAGGCAACCAGAGATGCCCTAGAGAGAAGTGTCTGTGCCTAATCCAGCAGGAGAGGGTTAATAGAGAAGATACAGTAGTTCCGGCCCATGTCGTTACTTTATATTTGTAACACACCATCATGTACACACACATGTACATGGGTGAAAATTGAAAATTATGAAAAACCTGAAAAAAATCTGAGGGTCTATCTTGGGAATAAAAATTACTGATAAGAAATGAAAAAAAAACAACCGGAAAATCTCTTATGTGACTGAAAACTTTCACCCATACATACCCTTCTTGGGCTGTGGTGAGACATTGGGCTTTGATGTGAAAACTCCGAAGTGCGATCCTGGCGTGGGGGTGATCACGGGTCCAACGCCTGTGACGACGCCATGGCTTCCCGTCACCTGGATGAACCCTGGGGTGGGCGTGGCGCCCACGGGCACCAGAGGACAGCTTGGAATCTCGCAGCATGTGGGGTCCTTGGGGTCGGGCATCAGCACACAGCTCTTGTCCATGTTAGGGTACTTGGCGCATCTGGATAGGGAAATATATATTTTTTATTATCCAAAATATGCCGAGATTCTAGTGATTTCATTGGTTGAGAGGTGTCCAGAGAAGAGTGTTACCCCTCGGTTTTGACACTGGTATAAGTTAATATGACATCATAATGAGACATAAATGATTGTGATATAATTGCAAAAGCCCTCGACTTGCACGTTAGAAAGACATTTCGGCATGCATATCAACAAATCTGGTGCGTTAAAACTATTATGATTTTGGATGAATTCATTATAAGTGTGATTTCCGGAATGTACGAGTTTTTACAAGCTGAAATTTCTCGTAAACCCCTCGACCTTCACAGTGTTCTCGGTGTCCAGGACATGTACCAGTGAAATAGTTGGTGCAGACGGCACAGTACACAATCCAACGTGGCTGCCACTGGCAATTTACTCCTATGCCTATGCTGTGCTTGTGCTCACTCCATTCTAAAGAACAGCACATGTACTGGACATGTGACAAAACATTAGAAAGGAACACAACCCTACTTTAAAATGAGAATAAATATCTGTGATTGTATGCCTTTAAGAGTTTCATTTCAGTTTTACTTAAATTCGCTTACATGTTTGACATATTTCTGTATTTTGCTATGCAAATTGCAAACATTTTACAAATCGAGTCAATATTACCAAAATCAAGGTCAATTGAACCTTTAATGGAGATGGCCTCTGACACGCACCTGTCCTGACATCTGATGTCATTTGTGTCGGCACTCTCACAGCGACATATCTTGCTGCAGTCGTCATACCACACCTGCTGCTCGTGGTAGTACTGGTTCTTGTATTCACACACGTCTGTCATGTTGAACAATGGTGTTATTGAGAAAGCAACAGCATTACATTTCATAGGAGCAATTTGCATATTAATAATACATAACAAAAATAAAAATTGTTTAGACCAAAATGTTTCAATTTGCCATTGTAAAAGAATACAAATAAATTGAAATGCACTCATTTATTGCAAAGACATACACGCACATGCATGCACACATACGCATGTACACACATGCACATGGTCACATAGACACAGACACGCATGCACACAGACACTCAACAAAATTAATGGCGAGTAGCCTTATTAGATATATATATATACCATCCTGAACCCTCTCCCTGCTGAAGGCTACTTAAGTTGCCTGATCACAAGCAGAAATAGAACACTTTGATGTTATTCAGCAGGGAGAAGGTTAATTAATACTGTTGAGTATAATACACTTACCCTTAGGTTTGGGTCTTGGTGTGGGCTGGAGAGTGAACCATGGGGGCAGAGTTAGACCTGGGTATGGTGTGGCGCCTGGCCAAGGTACGTATCCAATGGGCCAGGGGGTGGGTCCCATGTAAGGAGTGGCCCCAGGAGACGGAGTGTATCCTATAGGGTATCTGGTGGGCCCAGCATAGGGGATGGCACCGGGGTAGGGAGTGTATCCTATCGGCCAAGGAGTGGGTCCCAAATATGGAGTGGCCCCAGGGTAGGGAGTGTATAATATGGGCCAGATAGTTGGGCCCGGGTACGGTGTGGCTCCTGGATACGGAACATATCCAATGGGGTACGGAGTTGGCACTGGTGTGAATGGATTGTACGGTCTGCCTGTGTATGGAGTGGCTCCGATTGAGGGAGTGTATCCGATTGGCCAGGGGGTAGGCCCACCATAGGGAGTCGCTCCTGGGGAGGGTGTGTAGCCAAGAGGATATCTAGTCGGGCCTGGATATGGTGTTGCACCTGGATACGGTGTGTAGCCGATTGGCCAAGGTGTTGGACCGAGGTAGGGAGTTGCCCCTGGTGATGGTGTGTAGCCAATTGGATATTTGCTGGGTCCGGGGTATGGCGTTGCTCCTGGCCAGGGAGTGTAGCCGATTGGCCATGGCGTGCGTCCTGGGTACGGTGTTGCGCCTACTGATGGTGTGTAGCCAATTGGCCATGGAGTTGGTCCTGCATATGGAGTTCCGTTAGGAAATGGTATGGACCCAATGGGCCACCTGGAAGGTCCGGGATACGGAGTTGCCCCGGGAACGGGAGTGTATCCAATGGGATACGGTGTTTCTCCCAAGTATGGCGTGGCACCGATGAACGGTGTCCAGCCTATTGGATGCTTAGACGGTCCAGGGTACGGTGTTGCTCCGGGAGAGGGCGTGTAGCCGATGGGCCATGGCGTGGGTCCCAGATATGGAGTTCCACCAGGGAATGGGACGGAACCAATCGGATATTTAGATGGGCCTGGGTACGGAGTTGCGCCAGGGCGTGGGGTGTATCCAATGGGCCATGGTGTGGGGCCTAGATAAGGCGTGGCTCCGGGAGAAGGTGTCCAGCCAATGGGATGCTTCAGTGGTCCAGGATATGGTGTTCCCCCAGGGATTGCTGTGGCTCCGATCGGCATGGGAGTTAATCCGAGATATGGCGTTGCCCCAGGATATGGTGTGTAGCCAATGGGCCAGGGTGTGGGGCCTAGATATGGCGTCGCTCCTGGGTATGGAATATATCCAATTGGATATCTAGATGGGCCTGGATATGGAGTTGCCCCCGGCCTGGGTGTGTAGCCAATAGGCCATGGAGTGGGTCCTAGGTATGGTGTTGCCCCCGGATTTGGTGTCCATCCAATTGGATGTTTAGATGGGCCTGGATATGGTGTTGCATTAGGCCAAGGTGTGTAGCCAATAGGCCATGGAGTGGGTCCTAGGTATGGTGTTGCCCCTGGACTTGGTGTCCATCGAATCGGGTGTTTAGATGGGCCTGGATATGGTGTTGCAGAAGGCCATGGTGTGTAGCCAATAGGCCAAGGAGTGGGTCCTAGGTATGGTGTTGCCCCTGGACTTGGTGTCCATCCAATTGGATGCTTAGATGGGCCTGGATATGGTGTTGCACCTGGATATGGGGTGTAGCCAATAGGCCAAGGTGTACGTCCTAGGTATGGGGTGGCTCCTATTGATGGTGTGTATCCAATAGGATATGGAGTTGGCCCTGGATATGGTGTTGCACCTGGAAACGGTGTCCAGCCTATGGGATGTTTAGATGGTCCCGGATATGGTGTTGCTCCTACATATGGTGTGTATCCAATGGGATATGGAGTTGGTCCGAGATATACTGTGCCTCCAGGGAATGGTATGGAACCAATCGGATATTTGGATGGCCCTGGATATGGTGTGGCCCCTGGAGATGGTGTGTAGCCAATGGGCCATGGTGTGGGTCCTAGGTATGGGGTTGCCCCTGGACTTGGTGTCCATCCAATTGGATGCTTAGATGGGCCTGGATATGGTGTGGCCCCTGGAGATGGTGTGTAGCCAATAGGCCATGGTGTGGGTCCTAGGTATGGTGTTGCCCCTGGACTTGGTGTCCATCCAATTGGATGCTTTAATGGACCTGGATATGGTGTTGCACCTGGATATGGAGTGTAGCCAATAGGATACGGAGTTGGTCCTAGGTATGGGGTTGCCCCAGGTGAAGGTGTCCATCCAATCGGGTGTTTAGATGGTCCAGGATATGGCGTTGCATATGGCCAAGGTGTGTAGCCAATAGGCCATGGTGTGGGTCCTAGGTATGGGGTTGCCCCTGGACTTGGTGTCCATCCAATTGGATGCATAGATGGGCCTGGATATGGTGTTGCACCTGGATATGGGGTATAGCCAATTGGATACGGAGTTGGTCCTGGATATGGTGTTGCACCTATATATGGTGTGTATCCGATCGGATACAGAGTTGGTCCTGGATATGGTGTTGCACCTGGATATGGGGTATAGCCAATCGGATATGGAGTTGGTCCTGGATATGGTGTTGCTCCTATATATGGTGTGTAGCCAATCGGATACGGAGTTGGTCCTGGATATGGTGTTGCACCGGGATATGGTGTGTACCCTATGGGGTACAAGGTAGGTCCTGGGTAAGGAGTTGCACCAGGGTAGGGTGTGTATCCTATTGGGTATGGTGTAGGCTGTCCAATGAATGGTGGATTAACTACAAACGGGGTAGGAGAGAGATTCGGACAGTACGGAACTCTACAGCATTGGTTCTTAACATCTTTAATCATGCTGCAACCTGTTGGCACAGATGGATATTTGGCACATCTGAAGCGAAATCAAAATACATGTCAAAACATTATTCTTAAATTTAGACTTCACGCCTGCGTTTCACGAAAGGGGTGTATATTTACGCCAAACATAAATCTGGACGTAAAGCATGGAGTAACATGTAACTCTGTGCATTACGTCCTGAGATATGTCTGGCGTAAATATACACTGTGAAACGGAGGTCATACGCTTACTCTTAGTGGAAGAAACAATCAGTTTGTTACAATCTTATCTAGACGTCAACATTTCGATTGCACTTACTTCTCTTTACATCTGTATTTGCCGCTGTGATCATCCAGGCATTCGCACGTGTAAGTGCATCCATCATCCCACGTCTGTCCTTTGTCGTATGTCCTGCCATGGTAATGGCAACCAGCTGCAAGATTATATTTCAGTCTAATAATCTTATTGATCATTACATTCTTCCCACTTATTTGGGCCATCACATTTCACTGATTTTCCCAGACATTTAACCAGTTTTCAAGCTTCTTTTAAAGGCCCACAATAGCAGCTGGTTGAATGAAGTACAATATAGCAAGTTTTACTACAGGACATTTTTTTAACAACAAAAATGTGCATTTTTTTGCACTCGTTATTCATATACCAGATTAATTATAATTTCTTATTTTTTTCCACAATTTTTTATTGGATTGATTAAAATGGTTGGCATGCAAATTCAAACAATGGACATGACGAGATACCAGTACCATGACTTTTAACCAGAAAACCCCCCACATACAGTGCACATGATAAAAATAAGTCCGTCAAAAAAATAGCCTGACAATATTCGAAACCATGGCTTAAAAGGCATACACTAGCATGCACCTGAAAGGCAGCAATGAACTATTCATGAGCTATGACGTGTCAGGTACCTGTACCGCACATGCGAAGCATTAAAATTTGGTCAGCAGTCTATAGCTGCAATATTTGCCTCTCTTCTGGTGCACGTGGGAGACAGTTATGAAGAGTCCGGTGCGAAGTGCTATTATAGTTTGTTGACATATTTCAATTGAAAATTATAAGTAAATAACTGTAAATTTGACTTGTCTAAACAAGTATATTGGGATACAAGCTGCTTATTTTGAGAAACAAGCTACATTATTGTGTGCATGACTCAATGATTTTCAATATTGTCATATTTTATTTAGTTTTTTGGTCTCATGATAAACAAGTACAAAACTATGAACAGTGGGTCATGTGCAAAGTGTAGCGTACTGCCCAATAAATACATGTGTAAAATCACAAATATATTCTTTCAGCTGAAATAAATACGCTTGACCATGAAACATGTCAACAAACTGTGATCCCTTTAACCCTCTCCTTGCTGGATTAGGCACAGGCACTGCTCTTTGGAGCATATCTGGTTGTCCTCAGCATGGAGAGGGTTAAAGTGTGGAGGTGGAATTAAAGAAGTATTAACATTGGAAGAGCGGTTGTTACTTTGTTTTGCCAGAGGGTCTGGGTTGGTTGGCGGCAGACTATGCCCAGTAAAGGTTCCTGGAACCCCTGTCAAGATGTGGTGAGGTCCGTTTGTGTTTGTCGCTGTGCATTTCGGCACTTGACAGCAGGGGTCGTTGGGGTCAGTTGTCATGCTGCAGCCAAGTGGCAGAGATGGATATGTTGCACATCTGAAATGAGGAAAATTTGGTACACATCTTGCAGCAAATATGGTGTCTGGCTTGCAGAACTAGTGTAAACTTCAGAGAGCATAGATGGCTTGCAGAGCTAAAGTGCAGACTTCAGAGAGCATAGATGGCTTTCAGAGACCAGTGTGCATATTAGTCCTTCTCAAAGACATTTCGTAGCAATGTTTTTAATTTTTAATGATTTTTCTACTTCTGTAGCAATTTCTCAAATAATGTAAAAGAAATCATAAAAAATCGACAGAATTGCTACGAAATGTTTTTGACAAGGACTATGTGCATTAGATGGCTTGCAGAGCTAATGTGCAGATATGCTTTCAGTCAGATAGCTGCTAGATTTACATACGATCAATTAGTGATAATAATAATAATAATAATAAGAAAGTAGATTTATAGGGAGACATAGAGGATTTGAGAGCTAGTACAATGCGAAAGCATTGCAATACAATGGACATCAAATGATGATTATGGAAATGAAATGGTTTAAAAGAAATATATATTTAAAAATTACATTTTAAATTTTGTAGATATAAATAATTTTGTTTTAACCTCTTATCACAGTTGATCTGTCCAGTCACGGCATCCTCACACCGACACACCTGGTCACACCCATCATTGACTGTCTGTCCTTGCTTGAAAGGTACGCCATTATATACACAGAAATCTGTCAAAAAATCAAAATAAATCAAACTGTCATTTTTTAAGGGCCGATTACACAAGTTTGTAGTCTTAGCACCAATATCAATGCCACCATTGTTAATTTTGAGGACACTTAATGAGGTCAGGGGTCAACCTACTGAGGTCAGGGGTCAACACAAATCAGGGGTTAATTGACTGAGGTCAGCATAGCAATTGAATTCAGGGGTCATTTTACTTACGAACAATTTACTGTGGTCAGTGGTCAAGAGATTAGAGGTCAAATCTGATGTTAAGGGTAAACTTACTGTGATCAGGGATCAATTGACTGGTTGAGGGATCCATATGCAAAGGCCAGGGGGGTCAACTGAGGTCAGTGGTAATTTAATAGAGGTCAGGGGTCAAATTACTGATATGGGTCAAATGAGGTCAGGGGTCAACTTACTGAGGCCAGGGGTCGGCTTCAGCGTCTGGCCGAGAGGAGGAGTTGGTCCAGGGGTCGGTGCAGAGCAGTCGGGTTTCATACAGCACGGATCAGTGAAATCCATTACCATACGGCACCAAGGTTGCAAGTTGGGATATTTAGCACATCTGGACAAACATATTATCGGTGGTTATGCATCAGCTAAATCTAGTAAAAGCAGATAGCAATAAAAAAGTGGTACATAAATCCATACACAGGAAGAATAAAAACTTGTATGCTCTGATAGTAAGAGTAATATACTGCTACAGCGAACTTATTTTACCAACATGTTTCAATTCTGATGGAAAAAGAATTTAATGCAACTCTCTTTTGGATATTTTGCCACTTGAAAATTATGTCTAAATAAAATACATATACTTAATATTATTATGTCTCTCATGTGAGTGAAAGAGTTGCTTTTAAATAAAATAAAAATTCAAAATGCATACCAGTAATAATTTATTGTAACCATATCTACGGTTTCTAAACATGAAAAAGTCACAGAAGATGATGCGACTTTAATAATAAAAACAAATATATGTGCAGCACATAACAGGCATGTGGAGGGGTATATGGGTTAACCCTGCTGGCCATGACAAGCATAGGAGCATTTTATCGCACGGCTACATTGAGGTGACAAAGGGAGATAACTGTTGTTGGAATACGTACTTCTCTGTACAGGTGTATTTGCCTGTAACTCCATCCTCGCACACACACATGAAGTCACAGCCGTCAGCCCATCTCTGCCCAGGCAGGTACAGCTTGTTCTTGTACTGACAGCCTGACAACAAATAGGGCATTTCAGACAATGGTGCATGTTTCAGACAACAGTGGATGCCTTTGACAATGGTGAACATTTCCGACAACTGTGCATGTTTCAGACAACAGTGAACAGTTCAAACAACAGTGTATGTTTCAGACAAAAGTGGATGCCTCAGACAACAGTGAACATTTCCTTCAACTGTGGATGTTTCAGACAACGAGTGAACAGTGGATGTTTCAGACAACAGTGGGTGTATCAGACAATTAACAGTGAACGTTTCAGTTTGTTCATTAACTTTCAGCCTGACAACAAATAGTGCATGCTTCAGACAACAATGAACATTTCAGACAACTAACAGTGGACATTTCAGTTTTGTGATTAATTCAGTTGTTTGAACTATTAAAGGGTTCGTATTATGAGGGTAAGTATGGTATATTATATGCAGTGCCATACATTGTACATTAAGTCCTTACCCTTTGTTGGCTTGGGCATGGCTGGCGTTTGACCGGTGCCGGCAGTGGGAGTGACCTGTGGCATGGGGGTGGGTTTCCCATAGCCAGTGATGGTGCCATGTACCCCTGTGGGAGGCTTGTGGGGGTCGTTCTTGCATTTGGGGGCCTGGCAGCAGACAGGGTCATGAGGGTCAGGCACCATGATGCAGTTGGGGGCGATACTGGGGTAGCTTGGACACCTGTTGGGGGACAGATTAAAATAAATAAAAATAAATAATAATAAATAATAATAACTGTCACCGATACTATTGGGGAAATAATGTTATTACATCATACCTGTTGACACACGTGTAGTATCCTGTTTTTCCGTCTTCACAAACACACTTCTTCTGGCAGCCGTCGTACCACTGTTGACCTTGTGTGTAGACTTGACCGAAGTATGTACACACATCTGCATAGAGAGACCATGTGTCATTGCATTTTTAATTTAATTTATTTAAACAATATTTAATTAATTATTTAATTTTAATTTTAATTTTAAATGGAAGTTTAGAGTATGTAAACACATCTGCATAGAGAGACCAATGTGTCATTGCATTTTTAATTTAATTTATTTAAAAAAAATGTAATTAATTTGTTAATGTTAATTTTAAGTTTAATTTTAAATTGAAGTTTAGAGATACTTTTTCAAGATTGCTTCACTTATATCATGGCTTGTCAGTTTATAGCAGGAAGAAACCTGCAATATCCGTAGCAATGACTGTTGCAGTAAACCTGTGAAAACTGGTTGGTATTGTTCAACTAGTAAAACATCAGTCCAATCAAAAGACTGATGTTTTACGAGTTGAACTACAGTTGAACGACAGACCAAGGAAATACAGACCAAGAAAATACACAAGTCAGCGGAACTAACATGAAACCATCATCTAATCTCTCTCTCCCTCCCCCTCTCTCCCCCTCTCTCTCTCTCACTATAATAGAACAGCACAGTATAGTTGTGTGAAACTTACCTTTAGGCTTAATAATATATGGCGTCAGGAAAGGGTTCGGGGTTGGCGAATGGGATGCGAAAGGGTCGGGCGCCAATGTAGATCCAAGCAGTAGGGATGGAGTTGGACATTCAGGTTTCTTGCAGCACTGATCATAGGGGTCTTGAACCAGTCTGCAGAATGCTGGTAGATTGGATATGGCCATACACCTGATAAATAGGTAATTATATATTTGATCACATTAGGAGCTATAAGTAATAGAATTGGTTACTGACAACAATCTGGAAATCAAATAAAAGTTATTGGACTAGGTAATGTCGCAAGATTATCTTTGCAAGGTCGCAAGATTATCTTTGCAAGAGGTCAAAGGTCACCAATTAGGTTTTTCTCTCTCCACATGTTCGTATAGTAGCCTAGAAATAAGTTTTATTTCCTAATTAATAACATACACCTACCCTATGCAGTAGTGATCAAAAGACATGCAATTCAATGATAAATGACATCAAATTTATAGTATCAGTATGCCATTATCCTATGGTTTCACATACATGTTTCTACATATCACTTAATTACTGCATTACATGGATAGTCTATATTCATAACAAAGTACATTATTGTTATACACGTATTTATATACTGTAAATCAGGAAATGAATGCAAGCAGAATATTAATGCGAAAAACGCGACTGCCGTATTATTGCATTTAATTGCTGCGCATTAAAGGTAAGACCGGGGGGAAAACATGTATGGAGACATGGCCTTTCGCAGTTTATTTGTGTCAAATTTATGTATAAAATCTAGAGGTCGCCTTCAATTAGTGACGCATTAATTTCATGGTTTACAGTAGAATATGGTATGACGTACCTCTGGGTACATTTGTACTGCCCACTCTTGTCGTCAATACATTCACAGCTGTAATCGCAGCCATCTTCCCACTTGTCTCCCTGTTTATGTACGACTCCCTTATAAATACAGAAGCCTGAGCAACAAGGAAAAGTGAGCAGATATTAGTTCTCAAACACGATTTATTCCAAATATTTCATTATGAAAAACATGCAACAAAACAAAATGCAATTGTTACCGAGGAATGTGCCGATCCTGTGAATCCAACTAGAGGTTGTTGGATTTTGAGTCCAACGTTCTACTGACACGGCCAAAGATGTAACCCCAATAATGGCATGAGATCAGTAGCAACATCTCATATTATCGTACCTGGCTAATCAATTAACATGTGAAAGTGACAGTTCAATTAAAATGGCTGTGGTGTGTCACTACAAATAAGCAAATGCATTTGAACTACAGTTAGTAATACAAATGATAATACAGTAATTACAATTATTTTTATTCGGAACGAACGAGCAAGATCTCCAGATATACACTTGGACCCGAGTGGAAGGTTTCTATTATAGATAAAATGTACGACAAAGTTCTCGAAATATGTTATCAACTTTATTTAATTGAATATACTGTAAATCATTAAATTAATGCGAGCAGAATATTAATGCGAAAAATGCGACCGCTGTATTGTCGCGTTTAATTGCTGTGCATTAAAGGTAAGACTGGGAAAACAAAGATGTAATGAGACATGGCCGTTCGCATTTTATTGGGGTCGCATTTATGTCTAAAATCTAGAAGTCGCATTAAATTAGTGACGCATTAATTTAGTGATTTACAGTACCATTAAACATTATGGATGAGTGTTGTACACTGAATTACTATAAACATAATTACTATACACAGACGTAGATAGAGAACATGACCACAATTGATAATGATTTAAAATATTCATATTATAATACAATTCATAAATTATTCATAAAAATCCAAGAACCATGCCAGTCCTGGGATTCAAATCCAAGTTGCTTATCGTTGTCCAATGCCCTATACCTACTGAGCCAAAGGGGTAAAACCCTGCTGGCTGAGACCTGGAGTAGGATCAGCTTGTATCTTAT
>JAUTBV010121418.1:0-13060 GCA_032361325.1 Lepetodrilus fucensis
AGAGAGAGAAGGAGAGAGAGAGAGAGAAAGAGAGAGAGAGAGAGAGAGAGGGGGGTAAGAAAGAAAGAGAGAAGGGGAAGGATAGAGACAGTGTGTGAGTGAATATGGAGTTTCACATCGCTGCGGGAATCTTTCACTGACAGAGAGACAGAGAGGGGGAGAGAGAGAAAGAGAAAAAGAAAGAGATATATGGAGAGATATATATATATAATGAGGAAGAGATAGAAGCAGTATAAAAATACGCCTCACATCTTGATAATACATCAATCCTCATTCATTATATTTTGAATAAAATCTAAGGGGAAAGGAAGGAAAGAGGAACGAGTGCAAGCTTTATTTGGAAGGGCTGGTTATTTGGGGGTAAGACACCGGAGACAGCACATTAAGATGGCACACATAGCAACGTCGTGTCCCTTCGCCCACTTCCTTAGTCAGACCAGAAGATGAGACGAGATACTGAGACGCTGGCTACGATATCAAAGCGGGTCATCTCTCCAGCCAGTGTAGACAAATAATACATGAGATCACAGCCATCTACCCAGGATAATATATAGATCATTCCATTAACCTTATAACTGCTGAATTAATCACAAATCACTGCACTGCGGGGCATATCTGGCCAGCGCTGGCACGGAAAGGGTTAAAGGTCGGTGCTTTCATATAAAGGTGCCAGTAGCACATTTCTCATTAATTAACATTCCTATTAATACTTTGGGTAAGTAAATGTATGCCGGCAAATTAAAAATACTGCCTTCTGATTAACTAACAGCTATCAGTATTATGTATCCGAGACGTAGTTCAAAGGTCACAGCATCACGGTCCGCCCAACGCAACCATTTCCAAGTTGATAGCGTCTAGATACACTAGCATCCGAAAATATATCCTTATCAACAGAAAATAACTCTTTCTAAAATTAATTGAAAAAAGTGTCTGATATACATACGCAATAGAAATGTTTGCGAGACGGGGTTAGATTCGAATGATCTGATCTGGTCTGTGAACCCAGACATCAATAGATTCCGCCGCGGAATGATGCTATGTTGTCAAGCTGCAGACGGAATGCTACAAATCAGACGGACAACAAATAAACCCTCAAACTACGGCTGGTAGATATTGATAATTGCGATTATTATCGATGGAAATATTTAGTAATGATTATCAATATAAAAACTGTATTTGATTTATTATGGATTACAAAATAAAGTTTTTATTTACTTGTAACAGACTTTCTGAACATAGAAAGCATGCAGCAGATCATCTGGGAGAAGTATAAAGACACTGTCAGCTTATTAGGTAGTAGGACCTACGGCTGATTGCTGCAAAATCATTGGGTGATTGCTCAAACCATTGGCCGATTATTTCAAACCATTGGCTGCTTGTTAAAACCATTGGCTGATTTCTGCAAACCATTGTCCGATTGTTCAAACCATTGTCCGATTGTTCAAACCATTGGCCGATTGTTCAAACCATTGTCCGATTGCTCAAACCATTGTCCGATTGCTCAAACCATTGGCCGATTGTTCAAACCATTGGCCGATTGTTCAAACCATTGTCCGATTGCTCAAACCATTGGCCGATTGCTCAAACCATTTGCTGATTGTTCAAACCAATGGCTGCTTCAAACCATTTGCTGATTGCTTAAATCAATGGCTGATTGCTTCAAATAACAGTAAGTCAATTGCTTCAAACAATAGACTGTTGTTTCAATGACTGCTGCTGATTGCTACAAACAATACAGTCTGACAGTGTCAGAGGCAATGACTCCTAGTTCATGGTGAAGTGTAAACACTGCCAGTGTTAGCTAATGGTGGAATGGGTGATGGGTGTGTGTGTGCGTGTGCGTGTGTGCACGTGTGTGTGTGTGTGTGTGTGGGATGAGGGGGAGGTGAGGCAGCGGGAATGTGGGGGGAGGGGTTCAATAATATTATGTTTATCAGTGCCAGGTTTGGGCTGCGGGTGTGTCAGTGTGCAAATCCAGTGTGCAAGTCCCTGCATTTGAAGCCTGGGTGTCTGTGTGCTGGTGGAGAGTTTGAATATCACTGTAGCATATTTCACAGGGTACAGCCAAGGAGCAACGAAAAAAAACATACCAGAAATACGCAATCTCCATCTGTGAAGTTTGGAGGAAATTTGTAGTAATTCCCTAATCCTGTTGGACAACTTAGCTCTTCGTAAAAGCAAATTGTGTTATGTGAAGCTTTACCCAATCTCGTTTCCTTGCAATAACTAACTTAGATCCACCTCTTCCAGCTCAGGAAATGCGACCTCGCTATACCGCTGTCAAGGCAGACTGAACTGCAGACTACACAAAGTTTAACAAATGATCTCTCTACACATTCTAACATCTACACCTGTTTGAGAGTCCGCCTGTACTGCAGAACTAGTCTCATGAAGAAGAACCTCACTTGGCGTTGTTATAGCGAGGCCATGCGGGAACAATGCCAGCAGTTCTGTTTCTGGGTGCAGTGTGACTGTCCAGGTCTATTATTTGTAATGGCCAGGTCTAGCTTATATGGAAACGATATGTCTGTCTCTGAGTCTGGGCCAGATATAGGCCTACTATGCCCGGCGTAATCACTATTTTCTAAGCCACTTACATTCACCGCGTTTTCTAGTCAGTTTATCCCTCTCTTTCCAACTTTCTCTCTCTCTCTCTCTCTCTCTATCTTCTCTCCCCTCTATCTCACTCTCTTCCCTCACCCTCACCCTCCAGATGTGGCACATATATATGCAATCCTCATTATAAAACCTAGATGTTTAATTCTCTATTACTCAAATAATAGTCTATCAAAAGTTATTATTAAACATTTAGATAGTAATAGACATCTGTATAATTTTGACAAATAAAACCTGTGCTGTAATATAGCACTTCTGTAGACCAGTGTATTATATTGTCTTCCAATACAAGGACAGCCAGGTCGGAGGTCACGGAGGACACAGTAACATGTGGGGCCCACATGACATGTTGCACATGTGCACCTTGATAAGTACAATATTTGTAATCAATTGTACACCGAGCCAAGCAATAGCTGCCCTGTGCCACACAGCACAACTTGTGACAGCAACCAGGGACGATACTGATCCTGAGGCAAAGTAAACCAGACATTGTACTTATAGCAACATTAGACTTACACAGCTTACATAGACAGAAAAATGTGAATGGAATGGGAAGATCTCTGGATCTAAGAATACACTATATTCACCAATTATTTCCATCAATATTTCTTGCATTACGGACCAGGTCCGTGTGTACCGACCGTTCCGACCAATCGGATCCACTCCGGATACAACATGTCATGGCACGGATCCATTCAGCTGCCGACATGTCATGGCACGGATCCACTCAACACGACACGTCTTGGGAGAACATTCCTAACTCTCTCGCGTCGCCTCGGACGCACAACACAATTCTCTCGCTGTTCAATGCACCATCGTAATTCCTGCTAACAATATCAATCTCCAAACTGATAGATTTATTTGTCTGTATTGGGATGCACTTAAATGCGGAAGAAAAACTCTGAAGATCTCTGCTCAAGCCTATTTAGACCGACAATTCAATTCCCGTGGGAGTCTGGCACAAACTGCCTCCACGAGAGACCTGCTGGCCACCGCTGACCCCACATACACATCTAGAACTCCCTATTTATCCCATTAACAGCCCTGCATGGTAATCCTGCCATGAAATATTACATCTGACCGCGGGCAGAAGTATTTGTGACGGTTTACGCTGCCACCTCTCGTTGGTTACCTGTCTGGCAGACTTACAAAGCTTTATAAACACAGCACACACTGACGGTCAACATTGACCAGTTAGGTCAGAAAACACCGCTCTGACACGGAATAAACACGGCATTAAGACTTTAGTGTCCAGTATGATCTGACCACTGGCTAGGTGGCTCTTACAGCACGGCCAGCCCTTTAACAAAGACGCCGGAGGAGAGTCTGGCTTCTCGCCTCTCAGCCTAGCATTGTAACAGTGTGTGAGCAGCAGACCCACCAACACGCAACAACGCTGACCTGACAAGGACAAATACTGACCACTCCAGTATCTGACTGACCACTCATCTCCCCCAGACCAGTCCACTTCTGGATATTCAATGCCAGGGCTTGGCGACCTCGATCAAGGTCAGGGGTGGTGGGTCAGGCCGGCCAGCCAGGTCGATGGAACCTTAGCTAGGTCAGCAGGCCAGTGGTCAAGCTAGGCCAGCGGTCAGCTGGTCATGTGGTGTGGCATGGCTGGAACAGCCAGATATGTAGGTCAGTTTCAGGCCACCGCAGCAGCTGACTGCTGTGAACAGTCTGTGTGTGGTTAGGCTGGTGCTGGTTGGAGCTCTCCAGTAGGGAGGAAGGAGTGGAGGTCAATGACCGTAGTAACAGGAAGAGAGAAAGAGAGAAAAGGGGAGGAGGAGAGAGAGAGAAGGGGGGAGGGGGAGAGAGGAGAGAGAGCGAGATAGAGAGAGAGAGAGAGAAAGAGAGAGAGAGAGAGAGAGAGAGAAGGGGGAGAAGAGAAGAGAAGAAAGAGAGAAAAAAAGAGAGAAAGAAAGAGAAAGAGAGAAAGGGGAGAGAAAGAGAAAGGAAAGAGAGAAAGGGAAGGGAGGACAGAAGAGAGAGGATAGGAAGTAGGAACAAGGGGAAGGAAGAGGGGAGAATAAACACAGAGAGAGAGAGAGAGAGAGAGAGAGAGAGAGAGAGAGAGAGAGAGATAGAGAGAGATAGAGAGAAAGGGGAGGGAGGAAGGGAGGAAGGGAGGTAGGGAGGAAGGGAGGGAGGAAATAGATATTGAGAAAGAGGAGAGAGGGAGACACAGAGAGAGGATATGAAGTAGGAACAAGAAGGAAGAGGGGAGAATAAACAGAAAGAAGTGATACATGAGAGAAAGTTGATAGACCTAGTATTGTACAGCCACGTCAGCTGATATCAGGAGTGTAAGAGAACTCCCCTCATTCTCACTACTTGTGGCTCCTATAGATCCTAATTGAACACAGAATTAGTAGCCAATTACAATCCCTGTACTAGCCCCCAACCTGGTAGTTTAAGGTTTAACCCTCTCCCCGCTGGATTAGGCTCAGGCACTGATCTTTAACCTTCTCCCTGCTGGATAAAATCAAAGTGTTCTATTTCTGCATGTGATCGGGCAACTTAAGTCGCCTTCAGCAGGGAGAGGGTTAAGGCATCTCCTGTTGCCTCCAGTACTGAGAGAGTTAATACTATAGTCAGCAGAACATTGTAAGCATTAGAATTTCTATTTTTAATTTTAATTATTTTTAATTGTGGTTTAGAGTCGCTTTAGAGTAAGCATTAGACCAGATATTGATAGCACATACTAAACATGTACACCAGTTAGGATCTCACCAGTTAGGATCTCACCAGTTAGGATCGCACCAGTTAGGATCTCAGTTTGAATTAGGCGTTGAAGCCGCTAATATATGCAGGTTTATCAGTGGCGATGACCAATGAAGATAACTGCAATGTAGCAGTGTGGTCAGCACATCCTACCTTGACCAGTCACTTTGACCAGTCACTTTGACCAGTCACTTTGACCAGTCACTTTGACCAGTCATCTTGACCAGTCACTTGATAAACAATGGAAGCAATTGAGCCGGTCCATTGAGTCTGCCATTGAGTTAGTCATTAGCAGCAAAGACCGCTAAGATGACCTGCAATGACCTTTGGTCATTTTCATCTTCAGAGCAAAATTGTCCATAATTTTGAACAAATCCACATATAACATATTTTCAAAATTGAATTATTTTTGTTTCTCTTGTTAATACCAATAACAATTTGCATGTTTATATTGCCACAAACCTATGCTCAAAAGCTTGTTCATAGCACTACATTATGCGGTCAATGGATCCATGTGTACTCATTTCACCTTCCCAACTCCCTGGGGAGTATACAATTCAATCTGCCAGTTAAGGGCTATAAGGGCTATAAGGGCAACATCCACAATTCCATCTCGGCCTCCTTGGTACCCATTCACAGCTGGGTGGACTGAGGCAGTGTGGATTTAGGAACTTTTTTGAAGAGTGCCACCTACTGTTATGAGCTAGACTGGAACCTGGGACCTCGGGGTATGAGGCAGGCTCGGTACCTCCAGACAGGCTCATTACCTCCAGATGAGGCAGGCTCGGTACCTCCAGACAGGCTCATTACCTCCAGATGAGGCAGGCTCATTACCTCCAGACGAGGCGGGTTTGTTACCTACAGACAGTCTCGTTACCACCAGACAGGCTCGTTACCTCCAGACAGGCTTGTTACCTCCAGACAGGCTTGTTACCTCCAGACGAGGCAAAGACGATATGATATGACCGATAGTATTTAAGTCAATTCTCAATATAAAGAAGCTATTCTCAATATAAAGAAACTATTGTTGACAGGAAATCGGCTAGAATGACAAATTCAGGTCAGGGATTGAAACAGGACCGCCCAACTGTAAATAATTAACGACACATTATCTGTGGGGATAAAGCTTGACCGAACTGGACTCAATAATTAACGTGTATCTGGGGGTGATGTCAAGTGCATATTCTTGTTAGATTGGGGTGCGGGTAAAACAACAACCTTTCGTGTCCCAAATTTGGGGTTAAAATGCCATTTGTCCAAGATCTCAATGTACCCGATATCGGCTCTCAACAAAATTATGTGGGATGTTTATGGAAAATTTATTGGTCAGGAATTTGAGATGCCAATAAGGTTTCACACCTCACTATTTTCCAGGAATGTACACTGACTAATCCAATATCCATTTTACCTATGTTTGAATTTGATTAATATTGACAAATTTACCCTATCTCTTACTATTTGCATGGCTAGAGTTTAAATATTTTGTACACAAATTCAGACATATATATATATTTTTACACAAATTCAGACATATATATAATTCATAAGCAATCTACAGACATAGAACTTGGCCAATAGTACACAGGGATAAATGTGAACAAACGTAACCCGATCCAATGGTTGATTTCAGAGATACGAAACTTGAAAACTACCATCTGATTGTACAGGAGAAATACCATACAGACGACTAGACAGGTTTTTACTCAGGTAAATGTGACTGAAAATAGTTCAAACAAAAAGAATACATCATTTATTTACCTGGAATTTGCGAGAAATGGAAATATGTTGAGTTAGTGATTAATTGAAATACTTCTTATTCTAACAGTGTCATAATATAAATTGTGTTATTTGAGTCTAAATGAGTAACATTGCCTGTTAAATCTTGAAACATCCTTGAAATTCTATCAGATTATTCTGAGAAATACAACTAACAAATCAAACAAAAAGAACAAATAATTTTAAGAACGTGTTTGTAGTTTAGAGCCGCTTTAAGATTATTTTGGTAATATCGCAACCTGTCACATTCTGACAGGACAGTCTGTCAGATTCTGACAGGAGGAGACCTGAGGCCTGTTCAGGAGGGCGAGTTTATGCGAGTTCACGCGCGACCCCGCCTCCTGAACGATTCTGATCGGCGAGTTATGGCGTGAGTCGCGGACTGAGAGCGTGAGTGTTCTGGAGCTACATCGCCTAGAAATCCAAGATGGCATCTGCTGTGTTTACCATGGTTACTTATCTCCGAAATGCAGACGAGTCGATATCATGTCCCGCAGATCTTAGTAGATCGCTTAAAGCATGGCATATACTAGTACTATACTAGGTAAGGTAGGTTATTACTAAAATCTGTTCATATTTCCCGCCTTAGATTTCCCGCCAGTCGTTCAGGAGGCTACACGTGTAAACTCGCTCTCACCTCACGCGGACTCGCGCCCTCCTGAACAGGCCTCTGGCCTATGCCAAACCTATAGAGCATAGTGCTGCAGTGACACTGCTACTAGCAGTGAACCAGAGTTCAGACCGCACATCCTATCCTGATTGTCAGACATTCTATCCTGATTATCAGACATCCTATCCTATCCTGATTGTCAGACAGGATAGGATGTGCTGTCTGACAATCAGGATAGGATTGTCAGACCGCACATCCTATCCTATCCTGATTGTCAGACATCCTATCCTATCCTGATTGTCAGACATCCTATCCTATCCTGATTGTCAGACATCCTATCCTGATTGTCAGACATCCTATCCTATCCTGATTGTCAGACAGCACATCCTATCCTGATTGTCAGACAGCACATCCTATCCTGATTGTCAGACATCCTATCCTATCCTATCCTGATTGTCAGACATCACATCCTATCCTATCCCGATTGTCAGACATCACATCTTATCCTGATTGTCAGACCGCACATCCTATCCTATCCTGATTGTCAGACATCCTATCCTATCCTGATTGTCAGACAGCACATCCTATCCTGATTGTCAGACGGCACATCCTATCCTGATCACAGCGGAAATCTAACTTCCTCTAACACCGACATCAGATTCCAGGGGCAAGTTCAAACTTGGGACCTTTGGCTCAGAGGTCCGACGCTCTACCACTGCACTATGTTTAGAAGATAAGATCATTTCAGAATGAGTAGATAATATAAATATAGCGTGATTTCAGAACGTGTGTAGCTATGTATATGCTGTTTGGTTCGTGTATACTATTTCAAGATAATAAAAATGGCCAATGGGTGCATCAATATTTTCATCAGTCTGGTGACAGGAAGGATGTTTCTCAAACAGATAGGACAATTTTCAGACAGACAGGACATTTCTCAGACATACAGGACATTTCTCAGACATGCAGGACATTTCTTACAGACAGGGCATTTCTCACATACAGGACATTTCTCAGACATACAGGACATTTCTCAGACATACAGGACTTTTTCAGACATACAGGATATATTTCTCAGATATACAGGATATATTTCTCAGATATACAGGATATATTTTTCAGACAGACAGGACATTTATCAGACAAGCAGGACATTTCTGGAAGTCACCAGACAACCTTTAACTCTGTGTACTGTCCTGAACACGACAAGAACTCGGACAAGAACTCCATCGCACAGACAGACAAGTCAACGCACGGGAGGTCACGTGACTTTCCAATCAGACAATCAAATTAATCATAGAGTCGGCAGGATTAAATCAACTAAACCATCCAGACGCATCTGAGGATAAAACAATTAAACCAATGATAGCATCCGCCTTGAATAAGACAATCCAAACAGGGAAATTGACTCAAGGAAAATGTCATTACCAGTGGCGAGATGACCCCCTTAGGAAATGAGATTATGAGTGGTGAGACGGTCCCTTATTAATTGTGAGGATGATCTCCTCTACAACTGCGTGTTTGTATCTGGGCTGAGCTTCTCCAGTATATCGTGAATGTCAGTTGATTGATGTATGGCCTGCGTCGCCAAAGAAAGAAGTCTACTTTAGTAAAAAAAAAATATCTTTCATATTCATAATGGACAAGTGAATAAAACAACCAGTGCAGTATATATTTTAGTCATATCAGATATCACCTGGCGTTTGTCATCTTCAATTTATTTCAAAATGGCCACCTCTATAATTAACTGTAAATATGATTTCGCTGGAATAGTTTTGATTATGGATAGTTAGGATTTATTTTTTTGGTTGGCGATCAGACGTTACTAGTTGTACGTGGCAGCTTGGGAATGTATCGAGCTCATGTAACCAATAGTTTACGCAAATTAGTTCACATCACACGATCTTTAACAGCTTTGATGTTTTAGTCGGGAATCGTGTTCAGCTTTTATGACTTTAATTGGAGCGGCTATATTTTGAAGGAATGCATTTGAAAATGTCGGGAGACTTCTCGCCGTTACATTTTATTTCAAATCTAAGCAATTCTTTAATGTCAAGCGAGGTGAATCATATTTTTTATCTCATTTCCTCGCCATAAAAACACGATGTATTTATGTCCGGTTTATGTAATTGCTCAGCTCGCCGTCTGCCAGAACTAAAAGTCATCAGAACAAGATGGCCGCCACTACAGTATAGGTAAAGATAATGACGCAATCTTCAAGCCCTGTGTAATACTCGGACAGTGCGAGGAATATATGAATGTGATAACTGTGAATAGAGGGCGCTGTGAGCACACCGGCTAGTCAGACCCGACGTGAACGTAGCACTTCGTCAATAGCCTCGATTTCCCCGATGTATTTCCGATCGGCCAGGAGATGCCCGCACACATGAGATGGAGCGACTAGAGAATGGATATTGATCCACTATTATAACATTGATCTGTGGGTCATTGGTCCGCCACTGCCCGAGGCCGCTACGATTCCGCCGCGATTCCGTCTGCTTAACAGACATGTCCAACAAAGCAATATCTGGCGGCCACTCTCCCACCAGCCGGCATCCCACGGAAGACAAGCTCGTGTAAAGATCATTTCAATTGGAAAATTAATTCATCTCTGGCGATCTTCGAGTACACTAAGATTGAAATATCTCCAGAATCGACGTCCCGCCATCCAACACACGACACGTAATACAAAGAGTAAATAGATATCCGCTCCATGTTTCCACTTCCTGTACAAGTCTGCCCTCCTATGGCAGCGCCATTTATCCACGGAACTGGAACATTGCATCGACGCAGCAGAAAATTACGCTATTTTCCACTCAACTGGTTGAAAGATTGCACAATCAATGTGTAGCATATGTATACCATCTACCTACATACATTGTGGCTTACTATGTCTGTCAATCATATCTTATAGTTTTCCAATTCAAAGATGCTGAAGTTTTCAATACTATGGCTTGTGTCTGTAGATGTTCAAGTATTCTATATTGATACATTGCATCTGGTATTCTATATTCTATTCTGATAGCTTGTCTGTGTAAAGTATTCTATATTCTATTCCAATAGGTTGTCTGTGTATATGTTAAAGTATTCTATATTCTATTCCAATAGGTTGTCTGTGTATATGTTAAAGTATTCTATATTCTATTCCGATAGCGTGTCTGTATATTAAGTATTCTACCGTTTATCCCACACCCGTGTCCGTAGACACTATTCTCTATTCCGCCACCCTGTGTTCTGATTGGCTATTCTCCGGGTCCGTCTGGAGAGGGCGCCACTGGGCTGCATCAGGTACGTCCACTCAGGCCAATTCCAAAGCCAAATTGCCGCGTCTAGACTGGGCATCTCAGGGTTATTGCACAAACGTGTGAGGACGTGTGAGGACGCGTGAGACGTGTGAAGACATCACAGGACATAAGAGCCGGTCCTGATGGGGAGGACGAGACTCGCGGTAACAGGACGAGACTCGCGGTAACATTGCATTATCGTGTCCCAAGTCCGACCCGTCAACTTCCTGAAGGCCTGAGTAAATAAAACTGTTCCAACTCGCTGGGGTTAGTATGTCACCGGTCAACTCGCTGGGGTCAGTACGTCACCGCTTCCAACAATGGGCTGCTTACACCCCAGGGAGTCGAGCTGGCAGTGCGCGCATTGCAATAACTTGGAAAGTGGTACGTGAAGGACCCAACGGTCATAAACTACGTTCTTCACTTCGTTATTTAACTTTTATGTCTGGTTCTACTTGAGCTACAGATGGCGATACAGTCAACCAATCAAACTGCATCAATACAGCACGACTATTTAAGCCAGACTGTTGAAATATACTCTGAGGTTTCAAACTGAGCGCACCCAATTCTCGCTCGATCAGTCTGGCCTAATGGCTCATGAGCTTCTCAACCGCTAGCTCTGTCACATCCAGGAAAGGAGGAGGAGAAAATACATTATCATTCGTCTTTGTCCCGTCACTTCCGGCAATATGAGCGGCCAGCCATTACTGGACAACGATCTCGGCTATCTCGGATGTCTGACCGCCACAATGTCTCGGCAGAAAGTGGCTCGTAACAACGCAGTGATGGAAACATGATTTACGTCGGAACAATTGCTGCCAGACTGTGTCCAAACGCCCTGACATGAAGTCGTTGTCATATTTCTTAAAATACGATCGCGACATTGTCTGGAGAAATCTTTTGATGCTGAATTTACCTTCTTTGCACTACGGGCAACCAAATGTGCCATACATAGCAGTGTTTGTGCCCGATCCAGCAATGCTATGGGTTAATCAAGAGATAAAACAAGAAGGGTTAAAACTAGCTTGTCTTCATTGGTCAATAACACGCACGTAAATAAATGAATATGGTAGCAAGTAAAATTACAATGAATCAACGTGGGAGTAGAAGAATATCTTCTCGCACATTTTACTATTTTCTATTACAAGCAAAACCCACAGACAAATGCCATGTCCAGCAATAACTGAGAAACACGGAAATATACGAGAATATATCAGATTCAGGAAATGATGTATTGTAAAACAAACGTAGTTGCTATTTGTCGCCGGCAATGCCAGGAAGCCGAGAGCCATCAAGTCGATACTTGGTAATATTCACTTCTAGAACGTGCCCAGACAACTCCCCACGAAGAACATGTTCCATCAAGATTGCTTTGACGGCCGTATACCCATCCAGTTTTATTCCCCGCGATATGATTGAACCTGTCCCTGTGTTGTCCACATCTATCATTGACCAATGAATATTAGTTACCATAAATGGCGGTGAGAGTGGGGTTCAGTGTGTATATTCGCAGATGCTAGCGGGCACACAACTAGCTGTAATGCCACACTGAACCGCGTACTGTCAGCATTATCATATATATGATTTGATTAAGTGAATTGGCATCGCGGCTTAATTATTCTCTGATCCGTTGCGGTGGATTACGCCAGTGTGGCCAGCGGGGAAATCATTTTGCTAAAAAAGTGTCTGGGACTCGAATCAATCTTTTTGGTAATACAATCACGCTGACTGTCGTCTAGCGTTGACTACCTTCAGAATAATCCCATTCTTCAGACCTCTCAATCACCCACACAGCAAAACTCTGACAAAATATACTTATCACAATAATAGCTAGTTACGTACTCTCTCCCTCCATACCTCCCTGTTTCTGTCTCTCTCTCTCTCTCTCTCTCTCTCTCTCCCCCTCCCTGTTTCTGTTTCTCTCTCTCTCTCTTCCTATATCTCCCTACCCCTCTCTCTCTCTCTCCCCCTACCTCTCTCTCCGTAACCCCCTCTCTCATCTCTCCCATCCTCTCTCTCCTCCCAGTTTCTCTCTCTCCCTCCCTAT